>JAJPUD010003459.1:219764-236419 GCA_023553655.1 Myrmecobius fasciatus
ACAATCAACATAACGACTAATCAAGTCATGATTTATAGCATTTGATAATTTCCGAGGGGGTAAATGCTCACACTGACAACTTAGCAGCCACCAGGCAGTACAAGTTGGGTCCCTGCATCCTAGTTATAAGCATTTTGGGGCATAAGCTTTTTTAGACGGCCTCAGAGGTCTCTGAAATTGTGCAATTATGTCTCTCTGAAAGAAAATTCTAAGAAGCAATTTCCTGTTTCAGTTTCTTTGGAATCTACTAATAATGTTCCTATGGGATCCCATGTGTCTGTCACAGATAGTGGATTTAGTAATAAGCGAGAAGCCCAAACAAGAAACAGAAGATGCTCTCATCCCAACTCTGAGTCTTCTTTGGGTTGGTTGGTTAGGTTCTGGCCTTATTGGTTAGTCCTGAAGAAAATCTTGCAGAACTTGTTTTTCCAAAAAAAAAAAAAAAAAAGGGGGGGGGTTAGCTTATGTATTTTTCCCTTCATTGTCTCAGATTTGCTCTTTCAAATGTCACTGTTCTACCTCATTTCATGGGCCTGACTGCCAGCAACAAAGCCCAGTTTCCATGGAGATGGCCATGCCTGGTTTCCTCCTCCCGGGCCCTGCCTGGAGAGCTTCTCTCACTGGATTTTATTACTCAGGTTCCAGATGGGCTCCCGCTCCACAGTGGTATTTTATCAGAGCCAGTGCCAGGGACACAGAGGACGTCACGGGCCCTGGCAAATTGACTTCAGAATTCATTGTGTGTTGATCACTCAGTTATTTTCAACTGAGTTGGCAGGATTTAGATTTTTATAGCATTTTTATTCTGTTGAATATTACTGACCCACGAGTAATGTGATCTTTGTCTCATGGAAGATGAAACCAAGAATGTAAGTGGGTTTTCCAAGTTACTGTTGCATTCAGTGGCAGAGGCAATTGGTTTTGTTAGTGTTTACCATGATTTGGACTAAGAGTGAAAGTCCTTTGAGCTCTGAAAACAAGTTCAGATGTTGGATTTATTTTATCCTTATGTATTTTTCAAAATGACAGTTCTTATGTTTGTGCACCAGGCTAAATGAATTTGAGGTAATTGTTAAATAAAACCTCTTGACTTCAACAAAACAAAATAACAACAAAAAAGAGAAAAGGAAAAAAAATTAGTTTTTTTAAAAGTATTGCTATTGTTTGTTTTAACACAACAGTTACTTCCCAACAAATATCTATATAAAATCCACTTACAAAAGTATAATCCCTAAAGAACTAGTTAGTTTATCCACTTGCTAATAGAAAAGGAAAGATATGTCTCCTTTAATTTAGACAGTATGGTACTGACATTGTAACTGAGCAAAATTTTATTCTCTCTCAGTGCTGATTTTATTGATATTGTAGATCTTTATGTTATATCCTGTTTTATTGGCTCTGCTTCCTTTATTCTGTGATACTTCATACACATCTTCATATGTTAATCCAAATTATTCCAATTTTTCCATCTTTACAATGAAGTAATATTCCATAACCCACATACATAATAGCATAATTTGCTTAGAGAGAGTCAGAATGGCATAGTGGACAGAGAGCCAGTCTCAGAGGAGAACCTGATTTTAAGTTCAGCTTCTGATAGACACAGGCCATGTGACTCTGGACAAGTCATACAGCTCCAGGTAAATCTTTAAGATGGTAAATTGCAGAACAATTGCTGATCTGCATTGGTAGATAGAGATTTCCTTATCTAAAATCAATGAAATCACTGAACCAAAAATGTATTTCCCATGTGGGCATAAGTTTCATTTTCATTTTTTAGTTAAAACAAAAAACATTTTTATGAACTTTTTTTTACATTTTCTTATTTTGCTGTTAATAGTCCTAGTAGTGTGATCTCTGAGTAAAAGGTATGAAAATTTAATAACTTTTCTCATATAGTTCTATATTTTTTTAAATGGAAAATCAACTCGGCACTTATTAAGCATTTACTATTGCCAGGTGCTTTGCATAATGATGACGATAGCCGACATTTCTACAGCACTTACTGTGTGCCTGGGACTTAAATTATTTCAATTGATTCTCACAACAATACATTTTACAGATGACAAGACTGAGGCAAAGTGACTTGCCCAAGTTCACATAACTAGTAAATGTCTGAAGCCACATTGAACTTTAGGCATAGTTCCAATGTCTCTACAATGCTCTCTACAATAGTTGACTCAGTTCACAACTCTACCAAGAGTGTGGTAGTGTCCCATTTTTCCGATATTCCCTCCAACTCTGGTCATTTTTCTCTTCTATCATATTAGTCAATCTGAGAGGTATGAGGTGGTATCTCAGAGTTGTTTTAATTTGCATTTCTCTAATCAATAGTGAGTTAGAGGATTTTTTCATATAATTATAGATAGCTTTGATTTTTTTCTTTTGAAAACTGCCTGATCATATCAACAATTTATCATTTGGAGATTATATATTTGACTTATGTCTCTACACATTTGAGAAATTAAGCCTTTAGAGAATAAAAGTTTTTGCAATTTTTCTGCTTTTTTTGCCTTGATTTTATTTGTGCAAAACTTTTAAAATTTATTGTAATCAAAACTATCCATTTCACATACTATAATACTGCCTATCTCTTATTTGGTCATAATTTCTACCTTTATCTATAGATCTGACAGGTAAAATATGCCACACTAATTTGCTTATATCACCCTTTATATCTAAATAATGTGCCTATTTCTCCTCTTGCTATATAGTGTTGTCTATAGCTGGTTTCTGCCAAACTTCTTTCCAGTTTTTCTAGCAATTTTTGTCAGATAGTGAATTTTTGGCCCCAAAACTTAGATCTTTGGGCTTATCAAATAAATAAATTACTATGGTAATTTACCACTGTGTATTGTGTACCTAATCTATCCTATTGATCTGTCACTCAATTTTTTGGCCAGTACCAGATTGTTTTATTGATTACCACTTTGTAATAAAGTTTGAGATCTGGTACCACCTTCTTTCACATTTGTTTTCATTCATTTCCTTGTTAATCTTGACATTTTGTTCTTCCAGATGAATTTTGATATAATTTTTTCTAACTTTATAAAATAATTTTTGATAATTTGATTAGTATGGCACTGAAAAAGTAAATTAATTTAGGTAGAATCATTATTTCTATTATATTAGCTTAACTTAGCCATAATCAATTAATATTTCTCCAATTGTTTAGATCTGACTTTATTTGTGCAGAAAGTATTTTGCAACTATATTCACACAGTTCCTGGTCTTTTCTTTGCAGGAAGACTCTCAAGTATTTTATATTGTCAACAGTTTTTTTTTTTAATAATAGCTTTTTATTTTCAAAATATTTGCAAAGATAGTTTTCAACATTCATCCTTGCAAAACCTTGTGTTCCATTTGGAGCTATGCTCAAAAAGTTATCAAACTGTGCATACCCTTTGACCCAGCAGCATTTCTATTGGGCTTATATCCCAAAGAAATCATAAAGGAAGGAAAAGGCCCCACATGTGCAAGAATGTTTGTGGCAGCCCTTTTTGTAGTGGCTAGAAACTGGAAATTGAATAGATGCCCTTCAATTGGAGAATGGCTGAATAAATTATGGTATATGAATGTTATGGAATATTATTGTTCTGTAAGAAATGACCAGCAAGATGATTTCAGAGAGGCCTGGAGAGACTTACATGAACTGATGCTGAGTGAAATGAGCAGAACCAGGAGATCATTATACACGGCAACAACAGTACTATATGACGATCAATTCTGATGGACATGGCTCTCTTCAACAATGAAATGTTTCAAACCACCTCCAATTGTTCACTGAAGAAAGCCATATACACCCAGAGAGAGGGATGCGAAATGTGGACCACAACATAACATTCTCATACTCCTTGATTGATGTTTGCTTACATTGTGTTTCCTTTATCTGATATATCGTTTGTGTAGATAAGATTTTTCTTGCACACCAATGATAAGTTTGGAAATATGTATACATATATTCGATTTGCCAATATTTTAACATAATTAACATGTAGTGGATATCCTGCCATCTAGGGGAGGGGTGGGGAGTTGGGGGGAAAAATTTGTAACGGAAAGCTATGTAAGGGTTATTGTTGAAGAATTACCCACACATATGTTATGCAAATAAAATAAAAATTAAAAAATAAATAAATAAATAAATAAAAACAAAAAAAAAACTTGTGTTCCAAATTTTTCCCTTCCTTCCCTCCAACCCCTCCCCTCAATAGCAAATAATCCATTATGTTAAACATGCACAATTCTTCTATATATATTTCCACATTTATCATGCTGCACAAGAAAAATAAGATCAAAAAGGAAAAAATGAGAAAGAAAACAAAAAGCAAACAAACAACAATAAAGGTAAAGATACTGTGTTGTGATCAACACTCAGTCCCCACAGTCCTCTCTGTGGATGCAGATGACTTTCTCCATCACAAATCTGTTGGAATTGACCTGAATCACCTCATTGTTGAAAAGAGCCACATCCATAAGAATTAATCATTGCATAGTGTTCTTGTTACTATGTACAATGTTCTCTTGGTTCTATTCATTTCACTTAGCATCAGTTGATGTAAATCTCTTCAGGCCTCTCTAAAATCACCTTCCTGATCCTTTCTTATAGAATAATAAAATTCCATAACATTCATATACCATAACTTATTCAGCCATTCCCCAAATTATAGGCATCTACTCAGTTTCCAATTCCTTGCCATTACAAAAAAGATTGTTACAAACATTTTTGCACATGTGGGTCCTTTTCCCTTTTTTATTATATGTGGGTATGATATGACATGATATTTTGGGATAAGTCTACAGTTATTTTAAGTGGAATTTCTCTTTCTATTTCTTTCTGCTGGTAACACATAGAATTTTTGTTGTTACTAATGTATAGAAATATTGATTATTTATATGGGTTTATTTTAAATTCTGCAACTTTTCTGAAGTTGTTAATAAATTAACCTAGTTTTTTAGTTGGTTTTCTAAGATTCTCCAAGTATACCATTATAGCAATTGCAAAAAGAATAATTTTGTTTCCTCATTGTTTATTCTAATTTCTTCAATTTCTTTTTCTTCTAATATTGCTATAGTTAGCATTTCTAATACAATATGGAATATTAGTAGTAATAATGGGTTTCTTTGCTTCAGTCCTGATTTTACTGGGAAGGTTTTTGGCTCATCCCCCAAGATAATACTTGCTCATGACTTTAGGTAGATATTACTTATTATTTTCAGGGAAACTCCATTTATTCCTATGCATTCTAGTATCTTTAATAAGACTGGTTATAATTTTTCAAAAGCTTTTCCTGCATCTACTTACATAATCATATTTTTTGTTCTTTTGTTATTGATATGGTCAATTATAATTATAATTTTCCTATATTCCTAGTATAAATCCTATCTGGTCATCATATAGGATATTTGTGATAAATTGATATACCTTCCTTTCTAGTTTTTTATTTGAAATTTTTGCCTCAATTAAGACAACTCTGAGGTACTACTATACACTTCTCAGACTGGCCAAGATGACAGGAAAAAATAATGATGAATGTTGGAGGGGATGTGGGAAAAGTGGGACACTAATACATTGCTGGTGGAGTTGTTAAGTGATCCAACCATTCTGGAGAGCAATTTGGAACTAAGCTCAAAAAGTTATCAAACTGTGCATACCCTTTGACCCAGCAGTGTTTCTACTGGGCCTATATCCCAAAGAGATGTTAAAGGAGGGAAAGGGACCCACATGTGCAAAAATGTTTGTGGCAGTCCTTTTTGTAGTGGATAGAAATTGGAAAATGAATGTATGTCCATTAATTGGAGAGTGGCTTAATAAATTATGGTATATGAATGTCATGGAATATTATTGTTCGGTAAGAAACGACCAGCAGGATGATTTTAGAGAAGCCTGGAGAGAGTTACATGAATTGATGCTAAGTGAAATGAGCAGAATCAGGAGACCATTATATATGACAACATGATTATACAATGATCAATTCTTATGGATGTGGCTCTCTTCAACAATGAGATGATTCAGACCAGTACCAATGGTTTTGTGATGAAGGGAGCCATCTGCACCCAGAGAGAGAATAGTGGGAATTGAGTGTGGATCACAACATAACATTCTCTCTCTATTTGCTATTTGCTTGCATTTTGTTTTCTTTCTTATTTTTTCCTTTTTAATCTAATTTTTCTCATGCAGTGTGATATTTGTGGAAATATGTATAGAAGAACTGCACATGTGTAATATATATTGGATCACTTGCCATCTAGGTGAGGGGGTGTGGGAAAGGGAGGGAGAATTGAAACACAGGGTTTTGTAGGGGTGAATGTTAAAAATTATATATATATATATATATATATATATATATGTATATATATATTTGAAAATAAAAGACTTTAAGAAAAAAGAAAAAAAGAGGAAAATGTGAAAACCAAAAAAAAATCAAAATACAATTTTTTTGCATCTATATTCATTTGGGAAATTGGCCTATAGTTTTCTTTTTCTCTTTTTTGTTCTCCCTGGTTTAAATGTCAAAACCATATTTGTGTCATAAAAGGAATTTGGTCAGACTTTTTTTTTTAAAACCAATTTTTTCAAATAGTTTTTAAAATAATGGGATTAATTGTTCCTTAAATGTTTGGTAGAATTCACTTGTAAATCCATTTGTTCCTAAAGATTTTTTTTCCTCTTAGGAAGTTCATTTATGACTTGTTCAGTTTCTTTTTCTAAGATAGGGTTATTTAAGTATTCTATTTCCTCTTCTGTTAATCTCAATTTGTTCCTTTGTAAATATTTATCCATTTCCCTCAACTTGTCAGTTTTACTGGCATTGAATCTGGCAAAAAAACCCATAGATGTTTTAATTTCATGTTCATTGGTGATGCATTGCCCCATTTCATTTTTGATACTGATGATTTGATTTCTTTTAAAAAATCAGATTAACCAATCATTTATCCATTTTACTGAGTTTTTTCTTTTTTCTTCCTCAAAATAAATTTATTCATTTTTATTCTTACTATTGTTTTTTACACTTTTGAATTCTCTTCCTCCCTTCTACTGCTCATCCATTTCTTGAAAAAGCAAGCAATATAATATTAATTATACACATGAAATCATACAAAACATTTTTCTGTTTTTGTCATGTTGCAATTAATGAGCAGTTATTTTCCTTATTTTCTTTTCTTTCACCTCCCCCTAAATCATCATTGGAAGGAAAAAATAAAAAATAAACAAACCCAGCATTATCAAAGTTGGGTTACATGTCCAAAAATATGTCTTTCTTTGCATCTTGTTTCCATGACCTCTCTTTAGAAGGGAGGTACTGCTTTCATGTTGTTTGTCTTTGTATTGTTGTCACTATTGTATAAATTGTTCTCCTGGTTCTTTTCCTTTCATGCTGCATCAGTTCATGCAAATTTTTCCAGTTTCTTTGAAACTGTTCCTTTCATCATTTCTTATGACACAATAGTATTCCAATAGTCATGTTTCATAATTTCTTCAACCAAAGAAATGGGAAAAGAACTTATATGTACAAAAGTACTTATGCCAGCTCTTTTTGTTGTAGCAAAGAACTGGAATTCTTGTTCCTTCACCAAACCTTTTGTAGCAGAATGCCTAACAAGTAGCAGAGCAGATGGATTTAGGACTCAGTTATACCATTCATTCAGAATGAATTCAACCAAACATTCAGAAAAAATTTATTATTCATATTTCTTGTCTGCCTTTACATGAATTTCAGTGGAGTTGGTAATGAATAATAAAATAGGAGAAAGGAGATATGATGAGCTTAGGTTATCAGTTTCTAGTTAACTTTTTAAAGTTTTCTGAAAATGCTTAAAAGCTCTCTGCAGGATGCCCTTTTTGCTTGGGGCCCCTCTAGCACTGTATTATTTCTGAGACTGAGGAAGAGTTGGGAAGAAAGATGCTCAAATGGCAAATTACTGTCCATAGATGATTGCTCTAGCCTTGAGACAGCAGGATTAGTTCCATAAGAATTCTGGGGGTGAGTAGAAATTTCTACTTTATATAGATGAATGTCTTGTTTACTTCATTTTTAACAGACTGTGATCACATTAATTGATTACAATAATAATTATTATTAATGTTGAGTAATTTCATTGATGTAAGGAAATCATAATGAGGAAATCCCTTTTACCTAAACCAATCAGCAACTACTCTGCAATTTATAGTCTTCAGAGAGATAGTTAGGACATTGAGAGATTAAGTGACTTGCCCAGGTTTGGATAGTCAGAATGTTTCATAGGTGATACCTGAACCCAGTTTATCCTGATCTTGAGGCTAGTTTTCAATCCACTAACCCTTGCTGATTGACAAAAAAAAAAGTGTCGGGAGGAGTAATATGGAGTTTTTCATAAGGCAATCAATATATTCTCAGAATTGTCTGATACAAGTTGGACTTCATGGCACATCCCAACTGGGGAGACTGAAGCTGGTGGATCCCTTGAGCTCAAGAATTGCGAGTTATAGTGGATTGAGCCAGTCAGGTTTCTAGTCTAAGTTCAGCATTGATATGGCAAACCCTGGAGAGCAAGGAGTCACCAGTTACTGATAGGAGCGATAAACTGTGCCAGAATGATAAACAGATGGTCAATTCTCTTACACATCTAGTCTGGGAAAAATTGGAATACCCATTCTTATAAAAAAAAGTCTAATATAGATACACAAAGATGCTTTTTTGTGCCTCTCTCTGGATCTCTGTGTGCATGTGGACAAGCAAATGTATAATCACATACTCTATTATAGAATTGTTACTCTCCACTAATGAGGCACTAGTATGAGTTATTTAAGAAATAATCAATGAGAACTGTAATTCATAAATGAACAATCCAATCTGAGGGGGGGAATCTAATCACCAAGGACATCAGCCTAAGGTAATTATTATGCTGTCATTTTAGTTGGATTATTTACCACTTAATTATAACTCCCATTGTTTAACTTTTTTTGCTTTAATAACTAACTATATATTATTTTTATTGAAAAGTAGAATTGGGAACAATGTCTGACCATGATCTTGAGGGCCATATTATTCATGATTCCTCCTTCTTGATTTTTTTTAATAAAAAGACTGGTGAGTTAGAAAGTTTAAAAACAAGATAAAAAATTTTAATTGCTTAATTTTTTGTAAGTGGCAGAATGCATAGTAGATAGAAAGGCCAGACTTTGAATCCTAAAAACCTGGGTTAAAATCCTGTATTTCAAACAAAATATCAATGTTATTATCATGGACAAGTTACCTAATATCATGGTGCTCTAGGCACCTCTCTAAGTTATAATTATCCATCTGTATGTGTGGAGGAAGTTTCCCATACAGAGAAAATCATAGGGCTAGAAAAAAAAATGCACTCCTGATTTTGGAAACCTTAATTTCATATTCTGAATTATGAGTAATGAAGATGAAACAACACATTTCCAGAACTAAGGCATAGGGGAACAATATGATTGGTTGGAAGTTGGTAATGGGGGTGCTAATAATAACCCATTGCTTCTCTTCTGTGATTAAGAAAATTTCATTGCTTGAGTCCAGTTGCAAGGTTAGAAATAGTGCACCAGACTTATTTGGATAGCAGACCAGAAAGCCTTAAAGGATAGCTTGGTCATGTAAAGATAATGGATCAGACTCCTTGGTAGCCACTCACATCCTCCAAGGATGAATTTCTATTTTTGTTAACTATATTCAGTCAGTCACTAAGCATTTATTAAACACCTACTGTGTACCAGGAATTGTGCAAAGTGTTGGAGATGCAAAGAAATGCAAAAATAAAGGCTATGCTTGGGAGAGTTTAATTTTATTTTTATATTTAATTTAAATTTATTTAATAATAAATATTATTTTTAATAATGTATGGTATGAATGTATAATAAATAAAATATAAATAAGTTAAAATTTGTGTTTTAACATATGAATAGTCTAATGTTTTTGCATATAGTTTCAGGTTTTGAAAATCTATTGTGAAGTTTTTACAATACTTTGATAAGGTAACAAAGAAAGTCCATTCTTTCTAATCATGTGGCAGCACGTTTATACTTCTATTCATCTACATGTCCCAATAAGGACTTGTTTTAATAAAGTAATAATTTTTAAATGGTGCAATAGTTGAATCAATCTAGCATTAACTTAGAAACTGCAGAAAGACATGTCTAAACTATCTGTTCCATTTCTTCTGTCATCCCAGTTACAATACAAATGTTTTAGGGACTTCTTGTACAGTTTCATCAGCTTTGCTCAGTAAAAGAGTTGTAACAAGGGATTCTGATAAGCATCATGAAGCGTGCCCTGAAGTCAATTTTAAAGATAAATTCAATTTGGGGAGTGGGAGAAAAAGATTATATTCTGGGTCTCTGGGTAGAGTCTGCAAAACTAGGAGAGCCTAACTTGGGAGAAGGGAGACAGCAGGCCAGGGCCAAGAATCAGCTCTTGGCGGGGGCGAGGGGGGGCTTTCTATTTGATAGCTTCCTGTTTTTGTTTCCTAGAAATGAAGTTTGCTTTTTTTTCCCTGTGTCCTTGATGGAATGCAGTTAATATGAGCATCCTCTAAATTTTGGTGGCCTAGAATTATCCCAGCAATCCTTTCTGCTCAGTGTCACAAAGGTAGACTGAGGTACATATTCTCTAATCAATATAGGTTTTATTAACAAAGCATGAACCTGATCATAGAATGGGTCAATGGCAGCCCTCAGTTTAAGCCAAAGACCCTTAGACCAAGAGGCAATTCCTTTCCATAAGCATAGAACAAAGAACAGAACAGGGAAGGTAAGGAAATATTACAGCTATTTACAGGATTGGGAGCATCATGACAATGGGGACCTCGTGATTGGTTACATAGCTGAGGCATGGGGGAACAAGATGATTGGTTGGAAGTGGGAATGAGGGGCTAATAATGACCCACTGCTCCCCTTCCGTGATTAAGAAAAGTTCACTGAGTCCACTTGCAAGGTTAGAGAAAATGCACCAGACTTGTTTGGATAACAGACCCGACATCCTTGAAGGATAGCTTAGTGGTGTAAAATTAATAGACCAGAGTCCTTGGTATCCACCCACATTCCCCAAAGATAACAGATTTTCTTGAGGCAGGAATAGAACAGTGATTAGCAGAACTGGATTTCTAAACTTAACATTATAAACGAGCTGCATTTCTGAACTAAGTTCTGAGACAAAGAAACACGACTTAGGTATTAATAAGACAAAATCAATCAACTATAAATAGGATCAATTAAAAACAATGCATAATCAATTTAATCTTCTCAGGAAGGAGGTGAGCCTCTCAAATATCATTGTGATATCAGGTACACAGATGTGTAGACATGTGATGAAAAGATATTGTATAATTTTAGAAACTCAGAAATTCAGGATTTTCCATTTGCCTTTTTACTTGTACTTCAGAGTAGGGAACTGAATTTTTAAAAAAAAATTCTTGACCACCCAATCTGTTCTATACCTTGATTCCTTAGTGTAATGGTTTATATGAAATATTTTGAAGAGTAAATGTATACTTCACACCAAAGTAGTCATTACTTGTTTTTTTAAAGAGTTAATTTGATACTAAATCAGTCACTCATCATTTGTAGATAAAACAACCTATCATTTTATCTGTATTTAGGATATTGTATTTGGGAATAATAGTTTCATAGAAATATTAGAGATGAAAAATATCTTTAAAATCATATACTCCACTTCTGTTTCAAAGATGGGGAAATTGAAACATATATGAATGTCAGAAAAAGTTTCTAATAAATTTTGACATGACTGACTTGTAACTGAACTATCTTTGAAACAGTTTGACTGAGGAAAAAAGATATTTTTAAAATTTGGGTCAGGCTTATTTTGGGTCAGGCTAAATTGCCTTTAAAAAAACAAAAGAGGAAGGCATGATATAGCAGAAAGAGTGAACCCTTGGAATCCAGCAGATTGATCTTTCAATCACAGATATCCCTGTAGGAGTTAGTCTGGCAACCAAGCAACCTGTCCAACACCATTTCTGATATCACACTCTTTAATAAACTTCATGAAGCACTCTCTATTGATGTTTACTTGCATTATGTTTTCCTTCTCAGGTTTTTTTTTCTTGTAGCTCTGATTTTTCTTGTGCAGCAAGATAACTCTAAAAATATGTATACACATATTCGATTTGTCAAGTATTTTAACATAATTAACATGTAGTAGACTTCCTGCTATCTAAGGGAGGAGGTGAAGGGTAGGAGGGAAAAATTTGTAACAGAAAGTTTTGCAAGGATCAATGTTGAAAAATTACCCATGCATATGTTTTGCAAATAAAAAGCTTTAATAAAAAAATTAAAAATAAACTTCATGAAGATTACACAGAGAAAGAAAGGACATTAAAGCCCTATATTTCCAGAGTTGTGAGTTGCCTTAGCCATATATGTTCCATACACATGTGCCTCACTACCAAAGTATTTTAAGTACAAGGCTCTATGAAATCTGTGTGTATTTGTGAGAGAATATATCCCAGGATTTTTCTTTTGATAACTGCCACTTTCTTCCTGTTCTGCTATGTCATTTTAATAACTGTCTTTTCTAGGACTTTATTGAGAGTATTTGCTAATTATTAATGGGAAGTACACTAATGGGGGCTCATGAGTCACAGTATTAGGAGTAGTGAATCAGGATTACCCTTGCAATTTAAAGTAGCAGTCACTTCTCTGAGGTCTTTATCTGTTATTAGAAGGAAACATGGGTCTGGTGAGGGAAGATCATATCCTTATATATTAAATAAAACAAAAACAAAAACCCTCTTATTTTCCATTCTAATATCATTCTGTTTAGTAATACTTCCTATGAATGGTTTATAAAACACAACAAAGATAAAAAAAATTGGTAAAGATTTTTGGTTTGTTGTTTTATTATGTAAATGTAAGCTTCTAAAGAACAAGGACTAGTTTTATCATTTATTCTCAGCATGTACCATAGTCCCTTATAGACTGTAGGAACTAAAAGCCAATGAATGAAAAAATGAGCATGAGTGACATTTCTTCTGATTCTTATTTAACTTGAAGGAAAATTGTGAATATGATCCTGACCCAATTCAACATTAGTGGAATGGCTGGGAGGAAGGAAGCTTTTCCTCTTCTATAATACTTGTCTTCTTATCAATAGATTAGGTAATAAGGCCTCAGACAAAGTGAGTGTCTCAGGCTCAGCTAGGGGGGAAATGTATGCAATTCTGAATATTCATATTATGTTTAGAAAAATGAGTATTTTTTCAGCTTTTTGTCTTCAAGGTCTATCATTTTGCAGTGCTGAAGGAGCCTGTCGACACCTCTCCTGGCTGTTCTCTGACTGACTGTAACTGTGAAAGTATGAGCCCATCACTTCTTGGGGGCTTATGGAAGATTTCCTAGAAAATGAAGTTCATTTGGCTGTCACTGTGGCAAATGTGCAAAAAGTAGCCATGTCTCTTCAGTCCATTGTGGCTTTTGGCTAAAACTTTATCGACTCTACTGATAAGATCTCACTAGGGTGAGACATAGGAGGAACATATTTTAATGGAAAGGACCCTGAATCTTGTACCTCAACACCTTGAATTAGAGTCTTGGTTCTGTTTTTCATTTGTTTCACCTTAAGCAAATTATTTCCTCTCTTTGGGACTCAGTTACTTTATCTATTAAAAGAGAGGATTGAGTATTTTAGTCTGGAACACATGATTAATTCCATATAATAATAAGAAGAAAGTTTATCTGGCATATTAAAAATTGCTCGCAGGCAATTCTCTCTTGTCTGGTAATTTTTAAAGAAGGAAGAACCGGGAATTCTGGGTAGAGGAAGGGAAAATAGAGACAAAACCTTCGCTGCTATCCTTCTGCCATGTGTTCCTGAGCTCATGGACTCTATTTCTGTTGGGATTATTTTTTTCCTAATCTTAGGTGAATGAGTATATAAAGATAGAATGACCAAGTTACTTACCTTGTGGGTCTTCAAAAGGGGAGAAGAAATTTCTTAGCAACAAGAGTCAGAAGCATAACTGAGTCTGGAATATTATCAGTTCCAGAGAGTGACCTGCTTGATCCAGTAGAGTGGTAGCTTTACCTGGGAAACAAGAAAGAAGTTAGAAGCTGGGTAAAGGAGCGACTTGCCCATTGATTACACCACAGATAAAAGGAACTTGGAGAAGTCTAAAAATAAAGAAAAGGCTTTCCAGAACCAGAAGGGATTCTTGTTCCCTAGATATAAATCTGAGCCTATTCACTCCAAGGACTGAGGGGAGGCTGTATTTTTTATAATTTCTATCTTTGCTATAAATTCTCAGCAACTATCCTGTAAATTGAAAAAGCTAATTGATATTAATAGGTTAGTTACTATTGGAAGAGCACACTGGATCAGTACTCATGAATGATAATATTTGAAATGATTCCGGATCGCTCCTACAACTCTGAAAGGAGAAGTAAATCATTTGCTCTTCATGGAATTCAACTTGCTAGTACAAGTACAAAGTTAGGAAAGAGAACTCAAGAGATGAGTGCTACATGGATATTTATGATTTAGGTTAAAGATGTTTTCTGCTTATAGGAATCCAAATGGTCTTTTTATTGATCCATTCCTTACTCACCTTCAGCAAATGCTGCAAAAGGAAGACTCTCTTTAAGGTGATCAAAGGGATGTTCCCACATCTCTATCTGATGGCAATAATCACAGAAAGATTTAGGTGGTCACTAATTTTTTTTATTTATTGACATATGGACAGATATAAGATATATAAGGGGGTCTAGACATTTATGCATTTATTGGCTGATTTTGCATGATAGTTAGGAAGAATAGATTCGCTCTCTTGGTCTCTGCTCCTCAAAATTAAACAAAAAGGAAGATGAAGCTAGTAACAAGTATTCAGTTGGGAGTTAGGTGGAACTTTTCATTGCCTTTAGCAGGCAATGAAAAGAAGCACAGTTCCCATGTAGGACTGGCTGTGAAATCTTGAAAAGCAGCTGGTCTTTCCCCTTCCCTGTCATCCAAGCAGCAGTCTTAGGTGTATGGGCCAATGCCAGCATAGTGAGTGCCCAAGCAACTGAGGTGGCAACATCAGCAGAAGCAGGTGACTCTAATCAAGAGTTGCCAGTAGAGGGTATCCTGAGAAAAAAGTTCCTGCATATTTTTTATTGCACTGAGCTATGAACTAATTATTAGCTTTGCAAAAACTGTATTCCAATATGGCTTAAGTAGTAGCCTCTCAATAGACTGTATGAATAGTGATAAGTCACTGGATTCTATTCTAATCATTTTACCAACCTTTATTCTGTGTGAAAATAAACCATCTATTCCAGACCTGAATCGTGTTTATACAGTGGGTATCTTTTGGTAATTTCATCCCTTTCTGGAGAGAACACTCAGACTTTAAGCCCATTGCTGTAATTAGTAATTCTATAAGTAGCAATTTGGAATGGAAGTGAATAGTCAATGAAAGAAAGAACTGGGGAACCTACTTTCTATAGTGAGGAGTCAGGCTTTCTGTAAAAAGTTAGACAAATTCTGGTGACATAAAAGAAAGAGATTGGTTCAGGTCATCAGTCACTGTGGCCTTAGCTGAGTGACATCTGATTAAACACTGTGTTGGTCTGTGTTGACGTTCTTCTCCAAAAGTAGAGACTATGTAGAATGGCATTCTGTGGCCATGAAGAGAATGTCTTGATAGTGGAAATGGTAGATGAGAAATTTGGGCAGCTTTTGGGGAGTACAAAGAAATGATTATTGATCCAAAGATCTGGTTCTTGGAAACATTTACCCTCTTCATTTGAACCATTATTTTTAGTTTCTACTCAGCTTTGGTAAATTAGCAGTTATCTATTGGACTTAATCTTAGGTAAGTCCTTTTCTGGACCCCAGTTTTAATTTTTAATTTATGGAAAACAAACATTTTTATAACAGTACAATAAGAAAGATAATTGCACACGAATCTATACATCTACTATGTACTTGCTATCTGTTTCAAACATATAACAAAATTATCATATAAATTTCTTTTTTCTTTTTTTTCTCTTTCCCATCCCATCATCGAGATGACTACCATTGGACACAAATAAGTATGTGTATATTATATCTATATATATATACATATATACATATAAAATTGTTCTGTACATTCTTCTATTTATTAGTTTTTCCTCTGGATGCAGATAGCATCTTTTTTATTTTTATAATTATTTATATATAGTTATTATCTATCTATATATATATATAATATTTATTTTTATAGTTTAGCTTTATAGTTAATTTGGGAGTTTATAATGAAATAAGGTATTTGCACAAAGTTCTTCTTAACACAATATTGCTGTTACTGTATACAATGTTCTCTTGGATTTGCTCATTTTATTCTTTATTATTTTGAACAAGTTTTTAATTGTTTTTCTAAAGTCATTGAGTTTAACATTTTTTACTACTTTTAAGGGAATTTTCAATTCTACATCTTATGATCCTAAGAAAGAAGATTGGTTTCTGGGAGGCTTGTTGTTTGTCCTTCTTCCATGAAGTGGACCATGATATCAGGGAGGTGATACCATAACATGCAAGTGAGTTAAATTTAAGTGAAGAAAGACTATGCAAAGCCACCTGGCTCACTTTCCCCTCCAGAGCCATCTGGGTCCAGTGGCCAGATATAGATCAGGAACTGGAGATGGCCCTGGATGCAATGGGAGACCTTGGCCTTTTTAA
>JAJPUD010003459.1:236519-247572 GCA_023553655.1 Myrmecobius fasciatus
ATATATATATATATATATATATATATATATATATATATATACATATACACACATATATATATATATGTATATATTTTTTTGACTAGGTAAAAAAGTCATTCTCTAACTCATTTATACATAATAATATATAATACTCAACAAATTTACTTTGTACTAAAAACAGTATGAATTGAACTAGTGACACATGTATGTTGCTTTATCTCACAGCAAATGGTGCTTTATTGCATTTCTGTCCTTGTTCAGGGAACTGTAGCAATGAATTTGCCACTACCAAATCTTACTGCAGAAAAAGACTAACTTTGCACCAGATGCCATTCTTTATTGTTAACAGCCCATTCTCAACCTAGGAAGCCGCAATTAGGGTGATAGTAAAAGTTTTAGCTAAATATTAACATTTATGACAAGTTGCTAAATGGACGACATTTTTATGTGATATAGGATAACTGGTATTCAGCAAAATGTAGCTACTGCAAGAACTCCAAATAGCTTTCTCTTCCCAACACCGGGATAGGTGCTACTCTCCTCTCCTCTCCTGCTTCTTCTAGATGTTACAGGAAACAAGCCTGGATGACTGAATGATCCAGCCCAGATGCTCTGAGAGAAGATGGAGAGCGGAGGGACAACGGAAGAAAGAGTAAGGATGGAGAAATGAGCTAAAAAAGTGAGGGTTCCCTAGAGCAGTAGGCTCAAGTAAAAATGGGAGCCACTAAACTATATATAGCAACATCCGTGTGGTCAAATGTTGACTTAGAAAACCACATTATCTATGTTTTATTGTACTTTTGTTAAACATTTCCCAATTGCATTTTAATTTAATGCAGGCTGTGCTTGGTAATGCTCTGATCATTACCTCGGCCCTAAAGTTTATCTGGATCTTTTGTATCAGAAATTATTATTGTTCAGTTGCATTTCACTCTCAGAGACCCCATTTGGGGTTTTCTTGGCAAAGATCCTGGAATGATTTGCCATTTCCTTCTCCAGTTCATTTTACAGATGAGGCAAACAGGGTAAAATGACTTGCCCAGGGTCATACAGCTAATAAATGTTTCAGGTTGGATTTGAACTTGCAGAGATGAATCTTCTTTGACTTCAGGCTTAGTTCTCCATCCACTGCACCACCTAGCTGCAATCAGAACCTCTGGGACACAAATGTAACTAAAACACTCCCAAGGCAAAGAGCATAGAGGCAATTTGGCAGAGTGGAAAGAATATTGCATTTACATTTTGGTCTTCAGTTGTTCCATTTATAAAAGAAGAAGGGTTGGTGTAGTGAACTACGTTTTCTTTCCATTCCAAATTCTGTGATTATATACCTCAGGCAAAAAAAAAGTCAGTGGCAGATTTTTCTTTCCTCCAGAGGCAGGAAAGAACTCCAATTGTCATCAAATGCAAACCCCTCCTAAGCAGAAATCCACTCTACAAGATCTTTGACAAGGGGGCACTCAGCCTGTACCTGAAGATCACCTGTGATAGGTAATCCACTCTCTCTGGAGGCAGTCCTACCCGCTTTGGGGACAGTTCTAAGTGTTAGGCAGTTTTTTCTTGCCTCAAGCTTAAACCTCTCTATATCTTCCAGAATGGGATTTTTTGTTTGTGTTTTGGAACAGAGCAGAGTTCAATCCCTTTTCTAAACAGCAGCCCTTCAAATATGGGAAGGCCCTGATTGTGCTTTTCCTAAATCTCCTTTTGGTATTCTAGTTCTTCAAACCAATCCTTAATCATGGTATGGTCTCTGATATCTTCACCATCCTGGTTTTCCTCTTGACCATCAAAATGTTCACCAGCATGCATAAGGAAGGAAATAATTGTTTATTAAATGCCTACTGTGTTAATGCACTGTGCCAGGAGCTTTACAAATATTCACAACAATCCTGGGAAGTAGATGCTATTGGTATCTCCATATTATAGAGGAGCAAACTGAGACAGGCAGAGATTAAGGGACTTGGCCAATGTCACACAGCTAATAAGCATCCAAGGCCAGATTTCAACTCAGATTTTCTGATCCCAGGCCTAAAGCTCTCTATCTACTGTATCACTTAGCTACATAAGAATAATAGGTTTTACCTCATCACCAATACTTGTTCTTTGTTCTGTTTACTACTCAGCTTTTTGAATAAAAACATAAAATTTGTGGTTTGCAAAGGGTTTTCCTCATTCATCATTTCACTTAATTCTAAAACCATGTAAGATAGTGCTATTATTATCCCATTTTAAAGGGGTGCTAGAGAAATTAAGTGACTTCCTCAAGATCACAAAAAATTAAGGGTTTGAAGTAGGATTTGAGCCCAGGTGCTTTCATTAGCTAAAGGATACAGCTTCTTAACCCTGTCCCATTCTGACCCCTGAGACATAAAAATAGTAAAATGAAACTATCAATATTCTTTTTTCATTTACGTATAGTGGTTGAGCTGGGTTAGCAGCCGCTTTCAAAACAAAAAGCCCTCTTGTCTGGAGAATTTCCTGCTCCTACACAGTTCACACTAAAATGTAACCAAAGGATTATTGAGAGCAAGGAAATGAGAGATTGTTCATTCAGTTTATTAAAGCCTTGATGCTTTCATTTTCAACTGCTGCTGACCCCAGGCCTGTGCTAATTTGCATGGCTGCAGTATTATCTTGTGGTCTTTTAAAATTTCTTCCAATTAGCAGTCAAGGAAGCAGAAAGCAATTATAGGTAATAATTCCAGTGAGAATAACTCTGACACTGTAAGCAGACACATGCTATATGAAGATTCCTACAGCTATTGACCAAAGTGTCTCCTGTAGTTGGTGTGCAATATTGCCCTCATGATGTATATGCATGGGTCTTCAGGAATGACAGCTGTTTCAAATCATTTTGGCAGAAAGAGCTTTCAGAACCACAGCCCTCACAGACTTTGCCTCAGGTTGTATGAAATATGTCAGGCTTAATAACTATGGTACCTCTGGAGCCTCTGGTGATGGGGCACCTGTGTCAGTGCTAAGTATCTGACAAAAGAGAGCAGGCAGCTCTTCAAAAACCTATAGGAATAAAGCCCTGTTGCTCACAGTGCATTTGGGGAGACTTCTGGGTAAAGCATGAATGCAAGTAAATTGTAGCGTAGAAGAAACCTATTTTCAATTTCCCTCCCCACCCTCCACATCAGGAATAAAGCAGGACGTATCCCCTCATCCCTCACCAGGAACAAGTCTTCATTTGATGTTATCTAGTAAAAAGATTCTGAAATGTGATTTCCTATTTGGAAATGAACCAATCAACAAGTTATTGAGCTTTATTAGTGGCAGTATGATTATATATATATATATTATTAGTGGCAGTATGATATATGTGTATATCATACTGCCACTAATAAAGCTCAATAACTTTTTCATATGCATACATATATATGTATATATATATACATATATATGTATGCATATGAATGAATTCCCAGATGTGCTTGCATGTATTCAGATCTGTATTATTTGAAGTTAAAATTATATAAAATATAGTAATTGATCCCAATTCAAAGGAAATATGCAATGTAAATTTGAATAATAAAACCACTCCAAGAGATTATTTTATTGTACTAATGAGGATTTAATAATGGTGGAAAGAACTAAACCTGCAGTCCAAAGAGATTAGGTATAGGATAGCTATTAAATCAGTCATTATTTCACAGAATGTTTCCAAGTGGATTTTGCCAAATAAAGTTCCTGTAAAAGTAAAGTTAAAAAAAAAAAAAAACCTCTAAACTTCATATAAGTTATGAGCCTTTCTTTTGGGGCATGACAATTTAAAAATCTACAAATTGAAGTACTCAAGAATTTGACACAGTACCTGGTGCACAGGAAATACTTAATGGCTATTTGTTGAAATGTGACCAACAAGATGGAAATCTAGACATTTTTCCAATCCTCCTGAATTCTTAAAATTTCCCAATATAAGAAGTATACAAAAGAACTAAACAAATTCCAGCTGTTTACACAGCTGACACCAAGAACCCTAACTGGGTAAGAGCCTAATGAATTAACAGCAAAGAAGGCTAATCTCTACTCTACCAAATATTTACTCAGCATTGTTTTCCCCATCATCCCTCATGCTCTGGACATAGCAGCACAACCCAGATTTGTGCTCTGGGATAAACTCAACAATTTCCTTGTTCCTATAGCCTCGGTCAGCAAAACCTGACTCTGTTCTACCCTCCTGTGGAAACAAGAAGCAGAGTTCTATTCCTTCCTTCTTCTAATGGTGAGGAAAGTGCAAAGTGCCAAGGGCAGAAGCATCTTTGTGGTGGCAGTGCTCATCTAGAGAATTAAGAATAAGGGGAACCAGGCAGAGTGCCAGTGTGCATGTGGAGGGGGAAGAAGGGATGGTGATACAGAGAAGATACCCAGGACTAAAAGAAAAGTGACTGGTATTCAACTATAATCAGTTCTGTCCCCCTAGAAATAATGTGTGGTAGAGTGGGAAGGCGGTGAATAATGAATTCCTCATCAAGAGAAGAAGCTAAGATAACCTTTAGGTCCAGCCCTAACAAATCTATCATCAAAGGGAAGGAGTCAGAAAGTGAATGGTAGACTGAAATTACCAAAGATCTCGGGGGGAAGAAAACTTAGCTAAAAACCTAGAACAGAAACAGATAATCAAACATTAAACATTTATTAAGCATCTACTATGTTCTAGGCACTATGTAAGCTCTGGGAATAATAGATAAATAATTGGTAAATTAATAGGGAAGATATTAGTAACAGAAAGGAAGATACATTTAAATGAGTCCAAACATCTCTGAATAAATATTGTAAGAAAGGATAATGAACAATGCTTAAAGAGATAAAGGAGCCTGTGAATTCCCAAGAGAGCACAGATCTACAACAAGATGTTCTTGAATGGCTAAGAGGAAAAATAAAATCATGATGGTAGAATTTATGTCCTGCTAATAGAAATCATCAGCAGAATAGAAAAACTTGAATTTATGATGGCAAGTCCAAAGAAATGAAATTGAGAATATAAATATATGGAAGAAAAGAACCATGTGGAAGAAGAAAAATAAAAACAACAATGTTATAAGAATGCATAATTTCTATGTAAGCAAAACATATTTATTTTAAAGGCAGATATAGAACTATCCAAAGTATTATAGGTCTTCCAAAAGAATGTAAGCTTGAACATCATAATTTAAGAAATAATATAAGAAAATTTTGCAGAACTTCTGAATACAGAAAAGAAAGTACTAATCAAAAGAATCCAGTTTTTTCTTCATAAGAGGTAGTGAGAGAAGAGAGGGAAGAGAGGGAGAAGAAGAACCTCGCTATAAACTCCAAAACTATTAGTTCATTTTTCTATTATTTTTCCTTTGTTAGTGATTGTGCAGTTCACTACTACATTTTGCCCTCCCCATGATTATTTTTGCCCTATTTGTCATGAAATCTCCTCTCTGCATGCAATGTTCCTTTACCCTTCTGAATATCAATTTAATAATTCCAATAACAAATAACAAATTCAGCAAGCAACAAGGAGAAAGACCTTCAAATATAAAGGAAAGGAAATTTGAATAGCATAAAACTATCCTGTACCCACCAGAAACTGCATTAAGGAATTGAAATATGTTCTAAAGAGAAAAGAAGCTCAAGATGCAATTCAAAGTGATATACATTGCAAATCTAATCTTAGTCATCTATTTAAAAAGACAGATGTTCAATAAGAGGCATTTGAAGCATTTCTAACAAGACAAAACCAAACCAAACCTGAAACCTGAAAGCCATTTATGACCATTTATTTCATGAACACCCCAGAAAACAGAAGGCCATGAAAGGCAAACAAAAATAATAAAGAAAGCACAAATAATGAAAAAGTTATCCAAGGAAGAGGAAAAAATAGAAAAAGAAATATAGCCATGTAAACAACAAAATAATAACAGGGGGATCATTAAAATATTTCTTTCTAAAAGTACATAAGGAAATACAGATGAAAGCTGAACAAATAAAGGTGATGGTAGAGGGATAGTCTGAAATACCATAGATTAAAACTCAAAACACCCACCAACAGATGAATCAATGATTTTTGTGGGGCTGCAGGATTGGAGGGTGCATAAAAGGGGAGAAAACAAATATAGAAGAAAATGTATGATACACACTAATCAAATCAATGGTAACAATGAAGGGAAAAGAACTATGATAGTCTTTCTGTATGATAAGGGTCTGCATAAAAATGGGTGAATCAGGAAAGGGAGGAGTTGAAAAAAGATTAAAAGAAAGAGGAAAGTCTTCTTTTAGTAGTGGAAGGTGATCCCACTAAAAAAAATTCCTCTGGGAGAAGGGAGATATTTTGTAATGGGAGATAAAAGGCTTTGTGGTTGTTGTTCAGTTGTTTCAGTCATGTCCAACTCTTTGTGATCCATGTGCTTCATCATTTTAATTATAGGCTTAA
This sequence comes from Myrmecobius fasciatus, assembly GCA_023553655.1. Lineage (NCBI taxonomy): Eukaryota > Metazoa > Chordata > Mammalia > Dasyuromorphia > Myrmecobiidae > Myrmecobius > Myrmecobius fasciatus. The sequence goes on from JAJPUD010003459.1 coordinate 242,908, forward strand.
TCTGTAAGGATTTAATACTTAGAAAATCACTACCTTTGAGGGAATGTTATGCCTTCATGCATAGCATCTTACCTTAGGAGAGGGAAATGAGAAATCCTGGGAACTATTGAAATCCAGAAGGGCAAGAGAGCATAGACACAGAGAGGAGATTTCACGGCAAAAAAAAAAATGGGGTGAGGAAGGCAAAAGGTAGTAACAAACTGCACAGGCAGGGACAAAGGAAACATTTCTATCATGATGAAATATCTCTATATTCTTTATCTCCTACAGGAATTGACTTATCCAGAAGTAAATTACAACAGAAAAAAAGAAGTGAAGGGGAATGATCTACAAGGCAATAATAGAAAATGCTTAAAAGAGGAAGCTCAAAATAGCCTACAAGCTCTAATTCCGTGAGGAATAAAGAAACTAAAGAAGGAATAAATAAATATAGGAGTCACGAATCAAAAGCTAAAATCCATTGGTGCAATGAATAGAATGTTGGGGCTTAGAGTTAGAAAGACCTCAGTTCAAATGTGGCTTCAAACACTTCCTAGCTATGTGATCATAGCCAATTCAGTTCATCTCTGTCTGCCTCAATTTCCTCATCTACAAAATGAAGATAAAAATAACTCCTACCTCACAGGATGAGATAATATTTGTAGAGTGCAGAGTACAGTGCATATTGCAAGTGCTCAGTAAATGTTTACTTCTTTCCTCTATTTGTATAGAGATCGAATGGACCTGGGATTTTCCTGGTAGAAAGAATTCTCTGATAAAGAAATATGTTCAGGGATGTTCTGAGACTGCTTTTTATACCGGTTTAACTAAACCTCCCTTCCCTCTCACAAATATTTATCTGTTATGAAATATAGCAAAGAAATTGGGCAGATTGACAAGAATAATCAAATGTTACTTATGCAATTAATGCAAGTTATAGTTTTCAAGAACTGCCTAGAGCAACAGATTACTAATGGCTAAGTGGCTCTCCCAGAGCCCCACAACCTGTGTGTCCGAAGTGAGACTTAAGCCCACATCTTCCTGGCTTGAAGGCCGGCCCTCTATCCATGACTCCATTCTGCCTCTTAGACCTTTTGCTACCCCTCATTTCATTTCTGCTGCTGTCCCGAGTTTTGCATAGGGATCCTGGCCAGGGCAGAGAATCTGCAATTGTGATAGAATGGGACTCTTAAGTAGGGGAATTATTTAGGTAATTCTAGTTATTTTCTCAAAAGGGCTTGTATTCAATGAATCAGTCAGCAAGTTCTGGGGCAGAAAGTTCTTTTTGCCTCTATGGCCCCAGAGGGTTTTGTGTTAAAACTTTCAACTTAAAGGGAATCAAGTTGAAGATGTCTTCAAGTAATATGTTCAGGAGTGTTATTATGAGGCTGCTTTTTCACCTGGTTTAACTAAACCTCCTCCCCCACACAAATATCTGACCTATTATGAAAGACAGCAAAGGCGGCAAAAAAAAAATCTAATGTTTTTCGTGGTTCTTGAAGAGGGCTGTGACATTATGGAGGTGACGCTGTGCAAGTGAATTGTAATTAAGTGAGGAAGGCTGTGCGAGGTCACCGGCCTCACCTTCTCTTGTAGAAATAGCCGGGTCCAGTGGCCAGATATAGATCAGGATGACTGGAGATGGCCCTGGATGCTGGGGTGGGGGGGGAGCTGGGGCCTTTCTAAGCAAAGGTCTTCACTAGGGAGGGAGGGGTGCATCCATTCAGTGATTAAGGCCAGGTAGTCACTGGGGCAAAGGATCTCCTCTTTCATCTAGTCCAAAAAAATCTAAGTAAATAAATGAATGAATAAATGAACAAGTAAATGAATAAATAAATAAACAGACGAATAAATGAATGAATGATAAATAACTGAGTCTGGGTGGGGAAGAACCTCACGGTTTCTGGCCAAAGCAGAAAAGACTGCTATTTTTACATTCAGTTTGAGTCAATCAAAACCAAAAGGGCCTTGACCTAGGACCTATTGGTGGTCAATTAGAATCAGATTGATTTTAGTTTAAGGTCTTGTAAATCCCAAGATATCTTGGCAGGGTTCAAAGGTACAAAAGAGAAAAAAATGCTAAGAGTGGAGCTTTTTCTTAAGTAAATATATGGAGGAAAGAACAGAATGAAAAGAGCACAATGGCTGAAATCAGAGGATTTGGTTTCAAATCCTGCTTCTGATGCTTAATAATGATTTGGGGCAAGTCACATAAGTTCCTAGAAGCTGAGCTTCCTCATCTATAAAATGAAGGTGTTGGAGAAAATAGTTTTTGAGGTCCCTTCTGCCTTTGAGTCTATAAACTATGCTCTTAAAGAATTCAGGCTACCAGTACTTACTAGCAGTATGACTCTAGTCACATCAATTTAATCTCTCTGAGGATTAGTTTTTTAACTTGTAAAATGGGAATATTATCTATAATATCTATTTAATGGGATTTGTGAGATTCAAATGTGGTACAATGTATACAAAGCATATTGTAAACTTAAAATGCTATAAAATATATTATTGTTATTATCATGATTATTATCCTTTTGTTGTATTCCTAGCTCCACACTAAGTACTATGAATATATATAAAAAATATGTAAAACTTGGACCTTAGAATTAAAGAACACAGAGCTTCTAGATGGGGGGAGGGAAAAGAGAGATGATAAAATATATACAGAATTTACAATAAAAATATAAATTAATAGAGAACAAGCAGTAGGATTTCAGATAAGAGGGAATATCATGATGATGGGCTGTAAAAATCAGGTGCGGGAGTTCTTAGATAAGGTAGAAGTTGAGTTATAGTTTACAGGATGGGGTAAGACTGAGCAGAAGAGGAGAGCAATTAGCTGCAGATTAATTTGTAGTGGGGAATGGCTTGAGATGATGTGAAATGGGAATATACAGTGTGTGCTGAGAGGTAGAGAGTAAGGAGGAGGAAATAGTGAGGTGCTAATGAAATTAGAATAGAAGATTCAGAGGAAAATAAGTTTGGCTGGGAATGGAGGGCCTTGAATTTGATCTGTTGAACAAAAGGAAAATCCATGTAGATTATTAAGTAACAGCGCAGGGGCATAAGCAATGTTCTAGGACTAAGCTAACCGAAATATGTAGATTGGGTTGGAAACAGGAAGGCTATCCATAACGAGTTCTAAAATCTTGGTGTAGGACTCTGTATTGATAACTGTGGTATTAGAAAGGAAGAAGTGGGTAAAAAGGAGAGATATAAACATACACATAACACATATATGTATATTTGTATATATATATATATATATATATATGTATAGACACACACATATAAATAAAATCTCCCTTTTTCCCAATAAATATACATGTATAGTACATATAACATATTATATAGGATATAGTATGTTATATACATGTAATGTATATATGGAGGAAATTGGGGTTAAGTGATTTTCCAAGGACACACAGTTAATAAGTATTTGAGGCTATATTTGAACTCAAGCCCTTCTGACTATAGGGCCAGTTCCCTGTCTACTGTGCCACTTAGCTGTCCCTAAAAGGGATATTTTCTTGGTGACTGACTGAATGTAGAACATAAAAGAAAAAGAGATTCATAAATGACTCTCACGAGGTTATTAAGCTTCTTGAGGGTAGAGACTCTTAGGCTTAGTCCTTATCTACAATAGCCCTGAACCTGCCAAACAGAAGGAGTTCAAGAGATGTTTGCTGAAAGAAGGAGCGGAATCATTAGGAGCAGTCCTTCCCCTCTATACTTGACCTCCTTGCTGTATTCTCCAAATTGTAGTAGAGCTGAGTCAAAGGAGATGAGTAAAACCTGCTTTGAGGCAAGGAATAAAATTTTAGAAAAAAAGAAATAAAAATTTTCCAAAGATGACTCAGTGTACTTGATCTCTGAATAGAAACCTGAAAGTTTCTGACAGCAAAGTAAGTCTTCTGATGGCTTCTCAAGTATTCATCTGTATTATTCTTAAAGTGTCAAATGTTTCTTGAAATAACTTGATGCTCCTTGACTACAATTTTATGTGAAGAACTCCTCTAACAAAAGAGACATCTTATAATTGTACAGATTAAGAAGGGAACACAGAACTATTGCTATTTTGTTAAAAATTTAAAAGTGAAGACTTGCAGTTATACTATTTAATTAAACAGAAAATCAAGAGTGTCTTGGTATCAATCATAGGATCACAGCCATGGGATCAATTATAAACTGAAGCTGGAAGGGACAATCACTTCACTTTATAATTGAGGAAACTGAGGTTCAGGGAACTTCAGTGACTTGCTCAAGATAATGTGGGTAATGATATCAAGAGGAAGGATTTGAAATGAGGTTATCCAACTTGACAGCTAAGGGGTGTCCCTAGGCACAGAACCCTCGGGTAGTTTGCCTAGGATCATATAACTAGTGGATGTCGGAAGCAGGAAGTAAATTCGAGTCTTCTTGATTCCAAACCCAACATTCTATCATACAGCCTTGTTCGAAAGTATATTAATGATGATGATGATGATGAAGATGATATTGATGAAGATGATGATGATGATGATGATGATGATCCATGATGCCAGAAGTAGAGAGCTGGACTCAGTCAGGAAGACCAAGGTTCAAGTTATGCTTTCCACAAACTGCCTGCATAATTGGGGGAAAATGACTGACTCTTTCTATGTGACCCTGGTCATTTCCTAGGACTAAAGTTAAAAAAAAAAAAAA
>JAJPUD010003460.1:1203-61570 GCA_023553655.1 Myrmecobius fasciatus
TTTTTTTTTTTTTTTTTTTTTTTTTTTTTTTTTTTTTTTGTGGGAGAGGGCAGCAGACTCCTCATGGAGGCTGTATTAAAGTCAGTAAAGAAAGAAATGGCAAAGGAAAATGTTGCTCTTTCACAGCCAAAAGTGGACATTGTTTCAGTGAACAATATCAGAAGGAAAATCCAGGAAAGATTTTAGAAGTGGTTTGTAAGTGCCTTCTAGTGGAGGCACTTAGTAGCTTTAGTCTTTGATTCCTTATTCATAAACATTTATAATTCTGATTCATTTCTCTTGCTCTCTGGAATTTAAGAATTGCAAGCTTATTTCCACATATATTAGGGGCTAATTCACATAAAATTAAATACCTTCAGCTCTTTTTTTTTAACCAATTATGAGAGTAGACATTTATTTGGTTGTATTATCATAGAGACCCTCTTAACCATGACTTTCATTGCTGTTCTCTCTCTTAGTCAAGATGATCAGTGACAAACATTTGCAGATTCAAAAATGCATAGATATATTACAGTTAAATTTGTTTCTTAGGATGCTGTAAAATTTCACAAGCTTATATTTTGCTGTTTTTCATCCCTTCCTTCTCTGTCTCAGTACTTTATATATATATATATATATATTTAATGTTTCTGTGCCAAAATGTGTATTAAAGTCTTAAAACTTGAGTAAAATGAAATTTAAAATGCAGAATTTCAGGAGATCACTAAAATGACCTGTTAATTCTTGTCATGTTTTGTTAAAGTTAAATATTTAAAAATCAATTCCAACAACATATAAGTATAACTGGATAGAGTCCTATTTTTTTTTTTTTTTTACTAACCCTTTTCTGGAAGCAGCATGAACTATTAGTAGTCACTCCCCATCACTCGCTTTCCTTTAGTAAGCTGAAACCTTTGTTTTTACCATCAAGGTTTCTTTTTGACAGTACTTCCTATTTTTCTGTGTCCTAAAAAGTTTGCCTGCTAGCTCCTTTAGTTTAAGAATCTACTAAATTAATTAATTCTTAGATAATTTGCTTGGCTTAATGCATAGATTGGTCCTATAAGGTGTTTTTTAGTCCTTTGAGAAAGTTTAGTCCTTCTTTAGTTCCTCTCCAAATCCACTATTCTTTTCTACAGATAATATCTTAATAGGATGTTACTGTGATCATTGGGTTTGGCTTACTAAGCTGTGGTTTATGGTACTAGGATAGCCTTTGGACAAGGGACAGACCAGAATTATCTAGAATATTGTATTTTGCTAGGCACTTCTTCTGAACTGATCAAGATCACATTTAATTTTATTTAATTTTAGGTGGAAGGAAAAGAAAGTTGAGGATTGCCCCAAATCAAATATTCTAAAGAATGTCAGAAGAAAGAAGCAGTATAGTGGAGGTGCTACCTGGTAGTTTTTAGCTGAATATACAAACCACATTGGTTGCTTATGACAATAACTAATACTTAAACTAACATACAGGAGATAGGTGATGAATTTTTTTTTTTTTTTTTTGGTTTTCTGGAGATAGTCTTTTTTAATTCAGTTATTTTTATTTTATTTTATTTTATTTTATTTGCATAACATATGTGTGGGTAATTCTTCAACACTAACCCTTACTTAGCTTTCCGTTACAAATTTTTCCCCCCAACTCCCCACCCCTCCCCTGGATGGCAGGATATCCACTGCATGTTAATTATGTTAAAATATTGGCAAATGGAATATATGTATACATATTTCCAAACTTATCATTGTTGTGCAAGAAAAATCTTATCTACACAAACGATATATCAGATAAAGGAAACACAATGTAAGCAAACATCAATCAAGGAGTATGAGAATGGTATGTTGTGGTCCACATTTCACATCCCTCTCTCTGGGTGTATATGGCTTTCTTCAGTGAACAATTGGAGGTGGTTTGAAACATTTCATTGTTGAAGAGAGCCATGTCCATCTGAATTGATCGTCATATAGTACTGTTGTTGTCGTGTATAATGATCTCCTGGTTCTGCTCATTTCACTCAGCATCAGTTCATGTAAGTCTCTCCAGGCCTCTCTGAAATCATCTTGCTGGTCATTTCTTACAGAACAATAATATTCCATAACACTCATATACCATAATTTATTCAGCCATTCTCCAATTGAAGGGCATCTATTCAATTTCCAGTTTCTAGCCACTACAAAAAGGGCTGCCACAAACATTCTTGCACATGTGGGGCCTTTTCCTTCCTTTATGATTTCTTTGGGATATAAGCCCAATAGAAATGCTGCTGGGTCAAAGGGTATGCACAGTTTGATAACTTTTTGAGCATAGCTCCAAATTGTTCTCCAGAATGGCTGTATCCGTTCACAGCTCCACCAACAATGCATCAGTGTCCCAGCCCTCCCACATCCCCTCCAACATTCATCATTAACTTTTCCTGTCATTTTAGCCAATCTGACAGGTGTGAAGTGGTGATAGGTGATGAATTTTAACAAAAGGTACATATCACATTGCAGTTATTCAGAGTTATTGGAACTGGACTTATAACTGGAATATGGTACTTGGTTTACTTCTGAAAACATAAACTTTTAAAAGTAGTATCTGCTAGAAAATCAACAAGAGAACAGCAGCAGCATTGTAAAGGGAAAAAAAAAAACTGGAGTTCTTTTCATAGACCTCCAAGTAGAAACATGATAGAGAGTGTTTCAGAGTTTGGGAGTATTTGGGAATATTTATGTTGTAGGGAATATACTGGAAATGGATTATGGATTGTGCTACTTTTATATATATATATATGATTATAGGTTCATAGATTAAATCTGGAAGGGATCTTAGAGACCATTGAATCCACTTTTCTTTTCCAGATGAGGAAACTGAGGCACAAATTTAAATGATTTTTGAACCAATTTTTTTCTGATTTTAAGACCGATGTTCTATCAGCGTGGTTATTCTTCCTCCCTCTCTGCTTCCCTCCTTTACATTCATTTTTTCTTCCTCTCTTTTTAAAAACTTGTCAAACATCAATAAATACGAATGTTACCATAAGCAGTGAACAGAAAAAGAAGGTTGTATGTGAAACATAATCAAGCAAAACATATACACGTATTGGTGAGGTCTGAATATTTCTGTCTCATCTTGTACCAGAATCCATTAATTCTTGGTTAGGAGTTGGAAAGCATGCTTCATTATCATTCTTCTGGAGATGTTATTGGTCTAAGACTTTCAAAATTAACTTTACAGTATTGTATTCATTGTGTAAATTATATTCCTTGTTCTATTCAGTTCATTTTATATCATGTTTCTCTGAATCAGTCTCTTTAAATCATTTCTTAGAATGTAATGGTGTTTGATAACATTCATAAACCATAGTTTGTTTAGCCATTTTCCAGTTGTTGGGCACCAACTTTGCTTCCATTTCTTTGCTACCACAAAAGTACTGCTATAAATATTTTTGTCCGTATGTGTCTTTTTCCTCTGTCTTTGATCTCTGGGGTACAAACCTAGTAGTGGTATTGGTAAGTCATATATGTTGTTTAATGACTTTGGGAACAGAATTTAAAGTAACTTTTCAAAGTAGTTAAGACAATTTTCAGTACAGTGAAATTTCAACTTTTAAGAAGCCGATTTCAAAAAATCCATTTGAAAGATTGTATAAGAAGATATGCTCAAACAATATAATTTCTTAGCAGGAGAACATAGTAAGCTTGGCAAGGACACTACTAGGATTACCCTAAGGATCCAATTCAAAGGAAACGATTATCCATCTTTATGAAAATATTCAACTAACAGTTTTATTCATAATGAGAAAAACTGGCAACAACCCATGCATCCAGTGATTTGGAAAGGGCTGAACAAATTGTGTTTATAGCAAAATGATTTTGTATCATAAAATTGCAAATATATGTAATACAAAGAAATATGTAAACATAAGTGAAGTGATGAAAAATAAAAGATTAGTAATATATACACTGAATATAAGTGTGTACAAATAACAAAATTTAAAATTCAGATTGAGACATTTTTATCATATTTTATTAATATACACATTTGAAAACAAATTACAATATTTAATTTATAACTTATGTAAATATAATTTCTTCATTGAAATGTTTTTGATGGTTATTAAGTTTAGAATAAAAAACAGTAGAAAAAATAACTGATGTATATGATAATTTTGTTTGTAATTATAAAAGTTATAATGAGGAAAAAAAGAGTAAGTATATGAAATCCACAAGTGTGATTGTATTCTAATAAGGGTTTATGACATAAATAAGTATAATATAGATGTTTTAAATATAAAACAGACATACTGAAATTTGAAGTGGAAGAGGAGGTCTTCACCAACTGAGGGAATCGGGGGAAGGCTTCATGAAGGAGGTGATCTTGATTTTTGGATTTTTAAGGATGGATAAGAACTCAGTTGGTGAAGAGAGCATTAGGGAATGTTTTTAAAAAAGAAAAAAATCTTGCATTTCAGTAATTAGGTAAAAATGATTCACAGAGTCCTAAAAGTATTTAGGTTTGAAGTTCTTAATGCATTATTAAATTCCTGATTTTACGGTAGGGAAAATTGAGATATCCAGAGTACATGCCTTCTATAAAGTTACATAGCTAGATAGTGACAGATTCTTGATTATTATTCTATTTTATATAAAATCATGGCTAACAGATCAACTTTTACTGAAAATATTTAATTCCAAATAGAGTCCAAGTCTTTTGTAATTTATTTTAAAAGTTGATAGCCTATAGATGAAATTTCCAGAAATTGAAATAAGTGCTACAGTGTCAGTGTAATGTGCTGATATCCCTCTTTTTGGTGGCTTAAATAGGCTCTGTAGGCTGACACTGAACAATGATATATGGTTAAAATATCTATCATCTTTTGAATATATATGTATGTCTTATCTATACATGTAACCAGCTGCCTGAAATGACAACCTTGAATGGAGTGCTTTCCATTTGTATGTATTAACTTGGATAAACTAGATAATTTCTAAAGTTTTTTCCAATTCTAAATCTTATAATATCTTTGTTTTTAAATTATCATTTTAGCGAGGCTAATAGAGAGTGTTTATTCAAATTTCGTAGGATTTAGAACCAAAACAGTTATTTCTTCATTCCAGATATAATATGAACTAGGATTTCTTTTGGGTATAAGAAAAAATAATCAAAAGTTGCAAAAACAAAACTCCCCTAATGATAGCCACCATAAATGAAAAGTATTTTGTATTTACTAGTTAATCATAACATTGTTGCTCATGGATTTGAAAGTTTTCTCTCTATAAAATGACATACTGTGACCATGTAATGTTTACATGTCTTTTTTAGATGTACAAATTGGGTGGTCTGAACATCTAACTTTTTTTATATAAATAGAACCTTATTATAATCGCTCATTATTTTATGGATTTGGCTATGAGTTGGTACTGTGCAATTCATGTATCATGAATGTTGAAGAGGGGATGATAGCTCAAAATCTGTTTTTTGTTTTGTTTTTTAAAAAGGCAGACTTTAGAGCTAATCTAAAATCAGAGATTTGCCATTGATAAATATTTAAATTATGTTTTATCTTCTGATCAGTACATTACTAAATGCTATTTAAGCGTAGTTAATTTTTGATTTAGGTCCTTAGTACTTCTGTCACATGATGTAAATAATAGAAAATTCCTGATATGTCACATTGTTTGTTTTCAGCCAATCACAAGCTAGGATGTATTTTTGCATGTAATAATGGGGTTTATTGTTTAAAGAGGAGCTATAAAGTAGCACTCATGAGAAACAGGGGACTAAGTTTCAGGGCTTATTCATTGAGGTGTAGGGAAAATTAGCGTGGGTTGTTATACAGCATTTTCAAAGCTACTTTAACTTAGGACTCTTGAAATGTGTAACACTATCTTAATTGTAGGTTTTAAAATGTAGTACAGACTTAATTTAGTGCCTCTTGAGGTAAAAGCTTTCATCTCTGCTTTTACCTTTTGATGAAACCATCTAACATAATAGGCCGTTGAAAGAAAAGTCACCTAACAGTAAAGGAGATAGAAAAACCTATGAAAATGTCATCAAGATACTTGTCACCATCTTCACCAATCTTCTTCTCACCTGGGCCAATTGAGTTGGGAACTGTAACAAGTTCCTCTTGTTCGCTGGATGAGCTAGATAGTATTTTACACCTGTTGAGGAAAATATCCAATGATATTAATGAAATTAAAGGCATGAAGGCAGCAGTTTTAACAGTGGAAGCAAATCTTTTTGACCTAAATGTTAGAGTATCACAGAATGAAGCTAAAATTTCATCTTTGGAGGTTAAAATGAATGAATTTTCAACATCATCATCTGAATGCAACAGGCAATTTGAAGATCTTCAAGAGAAACTACAAGATTTTGAAACACAGTCAAGGACTACTGACATAAAAATAATTGGCTTCCTTAGAAACATTGAAAAAGGTAAACTCTTTTGAATACATTCTTCAGATATCCATCTTTTTAATACAGATCTCAAACTCAGCGTGGATATGACAGTACTTCATGCAGACCTTTTGTTTTCTCATGTGTTTTTAGTGAAAAAATGTTCATGATTTAAAAGGAACTGAGATTTTTATTCCAGCTCTTTTGATTACTAATATGTCTGATCTTGAGTGAGGCCTTAATCCTCTTACCTGTAAAAAATGAATTTGGATGAGGTTGATCTATAAGGATCCTGCCAGTTCTCAAATCCTGTTAAATGAAACAGAAGCTTAGAATTCTTAGAATTCCAAAATTTCTATGGGTTCTCATCTTAAAAATCTTAAGAGGGATAGTGAAAATATATTGTTTAGACATTTGAAACACCTTTAAAGTAAATATATCATCTTTTGTGTATTTATCTGAATGCACTTTGATATTTAAAAGTTATCTATTCTTCATTTTATCAAAAATGTTTTAGTATCTGAATGTATTTGGAATGAAAGCTTCCATGCTCTTTTTTTCTAGTTCTTATGACAGTTGCTCTAGTAGGACAAAAATACTAATTGTCTGAATGAAGAGGGGTTTTTGTTTTTATTCATTGTTTGACATTTTGTATTTGTTTGTTTATTTGAGCCATTGTAACTTGAAGTTATTGAATTAATTTTGTTGTGCTTTGGTACTTTACTAAAGGTTATGCTACTTGAAACAAAACAATTTCTGTTAATATTTTTAGACGTATTTTTAAACTTGTAACATATCTAAATAAAATTTGGTACATAGCTAGAGAGTAGATACTTAGTTTTGTTGCCATCTACAGTTTGGAAAAACTCTTTATTAACAAAAAAAAGAACAATTTTTTAGTTACTGATATTTTTCATTTTACTCATTTCAGACTTTTTGTCCCCCTTTCGGGAGTGTAAAGGCTTTTGTTTTGCATCATTAATATTCATCTCAGTATCTTCTGTGTGCAAGGCACTTACTATAGGTAGTGATACGGATATGAAAAACTAAAATTATGTGGATTATTCCATAATTTTTCAGTATAGAGCAGAAGATGAAAATATAAGTGTAGATTATCAGAATATTAGAAAGTAATGAACTTATTTAGAAAACAAAGCAACTCAACTTGAAAGTTTCCTTTTTTGTAGGAACCTAAAGTAATTAGTATTTTTATACTTCCTCAGCAATTGGAATACTGAAATGCTGATTCTTCAATAATAAATTCTTAAACTAAATCTAATATTAATAATGAATTATAAATATGAATTCTTAAAACTTTTCATTTTCTATTTCATATATATAGCAGAAGCCTGACACAGGTAGCTGTTTGGAGTGCTTCAATTTTCATGGCTCTGTTCTCTCTTAAAAGTTTAAAGGAGGGAGAAAGTCCAAGGAGTTAGATTATTGATTCTTACTTTTCATATGTCTTGCACCTGGTGCTCTCTACACCATCATTTAGCTCATTGGTGCCCTACAGCTCCATTTTCTGAAACCCCTTTGGAATGGCTCTGTGGTCTTCTTTTCAATCTCTGATATCACTCCCAGCTTTGAAACCCTGATTTTAGTTCTTCTGCTAGCAAGAAATTCAACAATACTTGAAATTGCTACGTTGCTGTTACCTCCAAGTATAGCTTTTTCTCAGTGATTCATGGTTGTGTTGTTGTGTTGGAATATGACAATGAGATTACTTTAAAGCTTTCAATCAGGAGAATTGATACATTATATTCAAACATAGAAATGCTTTTCTCTTTAAGTTAAACATATAGGTATTGATTACTTTTGAGATTTAGTGAAATCTTCTTTTAATCCATGCTATCTTTAGGAGTTCAACAAAGGCAGTTGTTTTCCCGACTGCAAATTGACCCAGTAGTGGAGGAAACTTTACAAATGAGTCCAGGTTGGTAATGGCTTTAAATTTCCTTTGTGGTATTGTAGTTTTCAGATGGTGGTGTGTGCTTTCTTTTGTGTGTATGCATGTGTGGAGTCTTAGAGTCTGGGTTTTTTACCTTTTCTTAAAGCCTAGGATATTTAAAACTGGGTGTTTATAAGTTTTGTCCCTGCTTCCATGACAAGTTGCCACATTTATAGAAAAATGGCATTTAAATGCAGATTCTTTAGCCAGTTGATGTCCTGCTAATGATTAGACCTGTTTACAGTTCAGTATGGTTATGGTGACAACCTGTGTTTGATTATATTGAAGAATATGTCTGTTTCTCACTAGGTTCCTCTCCTCTATCTTTTGTTTACTTTTGTGGGCATCATCTAACCCTTTTTAGGGTTTTGACGTGAAATAGAGTGAAGTAATTCCCATCATTAAGAAGCATTAAGTTCGAAATAGCAAGTGGCACTCTGCAAAATGGATTAAACAGATTTGTGTTGTCTGAGAGCTTGGTGTCTTAGGGCAATATTGTATAGCAATCAACTCTAGACAATAATGGGCCTACTAACTAACCCATCCAGGTTTTCCAAAGAGATTTTATATCTTTAAATTATTAATTACTGCTAGTAAAACACTTGAGAGTTCTCAGTTAGGACTTATAAGATCATGAAAGGAGGAGTAGTAACCTTGTCTCTACAGGATGATGATCAGCATCCATAGGAAGAGTGATTGGCATTTTTACACCTCAGGTTATACATGCTGAATAGTCTTTTATGTAAGAGATGCCTAATACTCCTTTAAAGCTATGATAGGTATATTTTAAGAATAATATGGCCATTTTTCTTGGGTCAGATTACTATGACATGGAATCCATGGTCCATGCAGACACAAGATCGTTCATCCTGAAGAAACCGAAGCTGTCAGAAGAATTGGTAGCGACTCCGAACCAGGACTCTGGACTGAAGACTGCAGATACACTTCGGGTTCTTTCAGGACGCCTCATACAAACACGGTAACGTCTTTTTTTTTTATTAAAAGAAAGACACTTGGGTGACTGATCTTCAAGCTTCTGCAATCTACAAATTCCTCCTTGTTTTTATTTTGTGTATGTACTTATGTGGGGGTATACATGTTTTCTTTCCTTTTAGGATATAAAGTCACTGCATTGCTAATGCCTTCCCCTGTCATATTTCCTTCATCTCCATTGTATTAATTATTTATGTAACTAGTATTTATGTTGTGCAGGTTGTTTCCCCCCCATTAGACTGTCTAATCATTGAAGACAGGACTGTTGAGGGAGAGGGTATTTTCTTTGTATACTTAGGATTTAGGCAAATACTTAGTGCATTTTAAGCACTTCATAAGCATTGATTATTATGGTGGACAAAACACAATGACAATTTTTTTTTTCTTGATGCAATTGGGGTTAAGTGACTTGCTCAGGGTCACATAGCTAGGAAGTGTTAAATGTCTGAGGCCAGATTTGAACTCTGGTCCTCCTGACCTTAGGGCTGGTGCTCACAATGACAAATTTTGATTATGCTGACAATACTGTACCTTTTAATCACTTTAGTAAATAGATAATCATTGAAAGACAACTTATTTAGTCATTTCTTGTTGATAGCATCCTCAGCAAGTAATAAGTTGTTCTGAAGAGTACTTATAGTAGAAATTCTTAACTAATTTCAAAAATCATATTCTTATTTTCCTTACTTTTATGGCATTTTCTATTTGTCTGGCAGAGATCTTGTACAACCAGATAAACCTGCAAGTCCCAAGTTTATAGTGACTCTGGATGGTGTCCCCAGCCCTCCAGGATACATGTCGGATCAAGAGGAGGAGGACATATGTTTTGAAGGAATGAAACCAATAAACCAAACTGCATCCACAATCAAGGGATTAAAAGGCCTCCGCCCACAGCAGTCACAGTTGATGAGCAGGCAGCTTGATGACCCTGATGGTAGTTTTTCAAATGGTGTGTCTGGTATTCAGATCATCCTTTTATTAGGAAGTTTACCCTGTGAAGAAAATCTTTCAATTAAAATATTCTCTTGTATGTACAAAGATTATCCTTTCACTCTTTGCCTGAAGGGTGATTTATGGGAAAAAATATGGATTCTGATTTACTCATTTCATTTTGGATAAAAGACTGCAACATCTACTATGAGAAGGGGAAACACAGGCATAAAATCCAAATATACTTCTAATATTTTGAATGTTAAACTAGAATAGTCTGCCATTCTGCCATACCTTTTGAAGTCTGAAAGATCATCCTTAGTATCTTTTTTTTTTTTAAAGAAACTTGTCAGTTTCCCTGATATTTAAAAAATCGACTTAGCTGCCACTTATAATAGTGAAATTTCTTGTGTTAAAAGTTTTTTGCTCACTAATTCTGTTAGGAAATCATAGCACTTATGAAGTGTCAAAAAAGATAGGGTCTGTAAAAACTTGCATGCAGTAATCGCTGGACTGTAAGAGTTTCTGGTTCACTCCCTTGCTTTTAGGTAGGAGAATGTTTATCATCATTAACTTGCTCTCTAGTATATCTAGTAACAAGAACTTGACTATTTCCATTCTGATCAGAGAGAATGACAGTTAAACTCTCCAAACTTCCTAAAGATTTATAAATAATCCTGTGATAGGTAAATAATTACAGAATCTTGAAAATAACCAAGATTTTAAAAGTTGTGGATTTGGAGGACTTAACTAAAAAGGGAGCTACTTTTTAGTGTTTATGTGAAAATTAGTTGATTGCTTAAAAAAAAGTAATCCCAACACTACAAAATTGGAATTGGCTGTTGTTGGAAGAAGTATGTGTTTCTCCAAGGGCCTCCTTCCCTGCCCCATTAGAGTTAGAGGTCTTTTAGTGAATGATGGGTGACTGCTTGCTTAAGATAGTCATTTCAGAGGATGACCTCTGAGGTCTTTTCTAACTCTTAAAATCTTGTGAATCCAGATCATGTAAATCATATTTAAGTGAAGCAATTTATTGTGGCTTTTAGTTGATACCTCTTGGGATATCTTCTGTGATTCTGTTTGGAAATCATGATTAGATTGTTAGTAATTGCCATGGGCAATAGAGTAAATCAAAAATCCACTAGCAGGAATTTCCTATAAAAGTGAACAGTATTATTTAAGTGTGAAGCCTTTCACAGACAGAAGTTGAGTACTAAGATTTGTGAAGATCTGATATTTTCTTGACTGTGTTAAGCTTAGGCTGAAACAGAAAAGATACTTTTTGCCTTATGCTGTTTCTGAAAAGTTCTTAAATAAATCTTTTAAATATAGATTTAGATTTTATACCTCCTGTTTTTTCAGGAAGCATCCTTCTGCTTTCAACATTGAAAGAAGCATAGCAATTTGATTGCTTGTGTATGTATGTAAAGTATAATGGTGTTTAAATTTCAACCATCATAATGTAATTGAGTGTTGAGGATGTGGGATTCCCAACCCCTCTTTTTAAGCACAACTACTCTCATTTGCCAGCTGTGTGGTTTCTTCAGGACAGCTCACTTTTCTGTCATCACAAATGCTACTACATCAATCATTCTCAATTTTTTTTTTTTTTTTTTGCTTAAGGCACAGTATTTTTCTTTGTCCTGTGGGAATTGCAGTATGCTGAATGTTTAAATTGGCAACATTATGGGAAAATCAGGAGACTCATGCATGCCCATGATATTGCATGTGTAAGTTCTATAGAGTTTGATGCACACTCCTAGCAAAGTCAGCAGCATCAAGGCAGAAATGGGTATTTTACATAAAATAATATTAATCTAGTGAAGTCTGCAAAACTGGAAAAGGAGTGTTTTATATGTATTAAAAAAAAGAAGTTAGCCAGGGGAAGCTAGTCACATCCAGCAGACCTTAATAATTCTATCAAATATAAAGAAGTCTAGTGTAATTTCTCTTGAAAGTTGCCTTCAAATACTGATAAACTCTTTGATTTTCTAGTTAAGAAGTACTTGTATTATTTTGTCTTTTACTTTTGTAACTTCTCATGAATAGTAGAAGACTGACTTCTTAATTCATTTATTTTCTTATAGGAAGGGCATTACAGAGTTCCCTGCCATAGTGTATTAAAAATTACTCAGTGCCTTTTGTGTTTCCGTCATTGTCATTTCTGGATGTGCAATATTCCTATCCTCAGGAGTCTTGCTGTACTACAAAGAAAAAATTCAAGCAAAGCCAACAAAGTTAGCGTGCTTGAGAGTCCATATTTCTAATCCGCTCTCTTAATCCCCTTCTTTACAGTAAAAAGGGGTGATACATTTCCTCTTTTTTTGTTCTTAAGGCCTTTTCATAATATTTTGACTTTCATCTCTGCCTCTACAAGGGCTTAGACAAATCTGTTCCAAATGTTGAGAGGAGAAATTCTTTATGTCCCTCTTGTTTCAGATCATCTGTTAGGCCTAAGGGTCTTCTTCACTCTGGGGTGGAAATCTCTGTGACCACTAACAATGTGATTTTGATATGTTGTAAAGATGATGTTTGTTTTGGGGTGGAAGTGAGTATAAAATGGTAATGGTTTTGTGACATTTATGTGGTGAGACTTGCACTGGATTCTCTTGTGTGGCTGATAGAACTTGGGTTTTTTGTAATGTTGAGTAACTATACAGTATAGTCCATGTAAATCTTAAAGATATCTTCTAAATGACACATGCAGTTCATTATACCTCCTTCCCCACCTTTTCAGGGTTTCATTTAATTTATGAACTTTGGCCATTATACTCTTGGTTTCTCACAGTTGAAGATAGGTATTTCCTTAGAATCTCCTCTTACAAGATGTTATTACCAGAATTGGTGTGTGTGGGACAATTTGTGGCATTTTAAAAATTCATAATTAACAAGACACTTGTTGAATCTTTTTCCTTTCACAGTTGAGATGAGTGAATTGAGTATCACACAGAAACCAGAGAAACTACCAGAGCGCTGCAAGTATTGGCCTGCCTGCAAAAATGGGGATGAATGTGCTTATCACCATCCAACTTCGTCCTGCAAGTAAGTTGTACAAAACCAATTCATCCTCTTTTCTTAGTGCCTCCTTGACTGAGATGCTGTTTAATGTGGGGGGGATCAAGTTTTAGTTATGCAGTGAAATGCGTCTGGCCACATGTGGGAGATGATGTGTTTTGCATCCTTTCTAGAAAAGCTTAATGACCAATGTTAAATATGGTTAAAAAAAATGCACTGAGATTTCTGGCTTTGTCCTTAAAAGGATCTTGTTATTTTGATTTGTTAAGGTCAGTAATTGCCACAGTTTGTATGTATCTTTTCTTGTATTCAAGTGGACATATTTTTAAGGCACTGAAATTTTTCTTTAAGCACCTAAGAATAACTAAGGTCCTTATTAATAACAATTGACTTTATTGGATAAAATGATGAGGAAACAGTGGCAGCTTGTTGAAGCTTACATTACTAACTTGATTCAATGGAACAATCATAGTGAGAATCTTTTAGTAAACTTTTTTTGGGGTTCTGAAAAGTTTGGAATATCTCCCAATTTTGGTATATTCCCTACTTTAGCAAACTTAATGGGTATATAGAAGTTTATGTGTACAAAAAAACAATTTTTGCTTTATAGATTCAACAAGTTTATTTTTTTTATTAGAAAATTCTCCAAGTCAGTTCAAAACAGTATTTTTTTTTAAATGCCTTTTTTATAACTTTAATGATAGACCATCATTACTATTGTACCTTGATCTATAATTATTGGATTCTATAACTTTGGGATTTTTTTAGATTTTACTTTACAGGTGACTTTTTTTTCCCCTGCCCCTCTCAAATACACCCCCTAAAAAAATGAAAAGCATAACAGGTGTTCATTGTTGAGCAAAACAAGGACTTCATTAGTCAGGTATATAAATTGCTTTGAGAAAGTAGTGTTAGGACTTTAAATTGAAATGGTAATGTGAAGGGTCCTAGTTTGATCTAGTCCTTGACAAGCCTGAAGGAAAAACACTAGCAAGCTCTTCATCCTTAATTTCATTTTCATCTAGCACAAGAAGATGGCTTGATGCCTCAATGTACTTTTGAGCAGGACAGATCATGTGGCTGGTATTTAGCTCAATCCTCCAATAAATGGGGCCCAAAAGCCAGCAGGATCTTGACTCTTGCCTGTTGGAGGCATAATAGGGGACAGGCTCAGGGCCCTAGGAGTCTCTCAGAGAGGACTAAATCTTACAATTCTTTTGAAGCCATGGTGGGAACCAGTTCCAAATGGGTAAGTGCTTAAGGTAGTGGTTAGTGAGGTTGGGTAGTGGGGATGATTTTTTGTTTGTTTTTTGTCTCATGGACCCTTTTGGTAGTCTGATAATTAATGTACCCTTTCCCAGAAAAATGTTTTTAAATGCCTAAAATAAAATACACAAGATTACAAAAGAAAATATTAAGTTATGGAATTATTAAGTAAGTTCAGGGACCTTCCTGGGTGGTGTAGGGGAAGAAATAGTGTATCACTCGGCTGCCCTGCACTTAGGGAGGACTGAAATCATGACCTCTAACATCTAGTCTCAGGCCTGTTAGGGCCACATATGGGATTGAAGCCATTTCCTATTAGTGATTGCTGAAGAAGACAATAGAGAAGGGGCCAAATCCAGTTTCTCTATTGGGCCACCAGAAGATGGAAGCTCCAAGTAAGAGTTATGGCAGAGGACACGACCTGGTCCTGACCAACCCATCCAGAGATGTCACAGGCCAAAGGCCTTCAACTTGCAATTACTGTGGGTAAAATCTATCAGTTATATCTAAGAGAGAGGGGAGTAGAGCCTGAATTTGTCATGAAATCTCATTCCAGGAACTCTGAGGCTAGAGGTGAGTAAAGGAAGAAAACTGGACATAATGAAGAAATATTAAAACCTGGAATTACTTGTATGAACCAGTGCAAAATGAAGTAAACAGAACCAGGAGAACAATGTATATAATAGTATAAAGATAAACAACTTTGAAAGACTTAAGATTCTGATCTAGTGACTAAACCACAATTCCAGAAGTCATGATGAAACATGCTACATGTTTCCATATAGAGTCTAATGGACTCAGTGCAGAAGGAAGGAGAGATGGGAGAGATAATTCATAAATGAAAATAAAATCAAATTGAATTTTTAAAAAGAAGGAGAAAAAAAAACATGATGTGATAAGTTCAGAAGTGGTAATAAAGTGATAAGTTGAGCTTCAAAATAAAAAAAAGACTGTTTTGGCCACTGAACCTAAAATTTGTTGGAAGAAATGAAGCAAGAGATTTAAAAATGAAATCAAGAATATTGAAGAAAGGAGAAATAATAGTTTAGAACATAAGATGAAAAATAAGCTCAGATAATGAACTTTGTAAAAACAATAAAACATTGAATTCACTGATCCAGTGAGACAAAAAATATCAGAACAAAATTAAAAGAGTGAAAAATGATAACATCTAAAATATCAAAAAAATTGAACTAGAAAATTACCTAACTCCTTGAAAACCATGGCCAAATTGTAAAAAACTGGACTATTTTAGGAAATCATGAAACTGTCCAGATCTCTCAGAACTAAAGTGCAAACTTAAAAGAAGCTACTTCCCTAAAAAGCAAATTGAAAACACCATAAATGTCATAGCTAAGATCAAGAGCTCCTAGGTCAAAGAGAAAACAGCATTAGCATTTGTCTTTATCGCTTTGCTAGTATTATCTTTATCTTTACGCTTTGCTAGTATTATTCCATTTATTTCAATACTTGGAAATGGAGTGTTATTCTGAATATGACACATTATTAAGTGACACTATTTCATGAATTGATTTATAGGCATTACATAGGACTTAAAAGGTTATATTTAAAGAGGCATTTGCTTGTACTTAGAATTTTTTTTAAGCAAGTCACATTGAAAACTTTCTTTTCAGAAATGTAATATAATTTAAGAACACCTATCACAAATTATTGGAAGAAAGAGAATTCTTTTCAAATACCTTCAACAAATTCAATGCAAATAAAATGGACCTAAAAGAAGGGATTGAAGTTAATGAATGACTATAATTTATTGCCTTGGTTATACAAAAGTGCTACTTTAAAGGTTGCTAATAATTCCAGAGGAGTTTGCTAGCAGCAGTGAAGAAGCAGCTTTTATGACAGTTGAGAAAATTGATCAGGAATAAGGTAGCTTTGACAACCTTTATTTTAGTAATTTTTACAGAATGACATTTGAGCATCTTTTATGTGTAGTTGTACTACTTTTATAAGTAAATCAAAAATGAAAGTGATAGGTTTTTTGTTGTTTTGTTTTAAATAGCAAGATAAAGGGCAATTCTTCATTTGTCTACAGCAGGGATCAGCTATGTATAGGCTGTCTGTTTTTGTACAGCCAGTAAACTAAGAATGGTTTTTATACTTTAAATTATAATAGAACTATTTAGAAATACAGTTACTAGCTTACTTATCTTATAAGAATAGGTCATGGCCTGATCTATAGCATAGAATAATTGTTAAAACCAGAACTAGGCTTGATGGGTAGGCAACTCTTGGGAACTTTTTTTTTTTTTTGCCGAGGCCATTGGGGTTAAGTGACTTGCCCAGGATCACACAGCTAGGAAGTGTTAAATATCTGAGACCAGATTTGAACTTGGGTCCTTCTGATTTCAGGGCTGGTGTAATATCCACTGCCCCACCTAGCTGCCCCGGGAACATATTTTAATATTTATCTTTTTATATTTACAATATTACAGTGATGTAAATGTCTTTGCTCTGATACGTAGCATTTTGTGATTTTGAATTTAATGAGTTAGGAAGATTCATTTTCTGGTAGACAATATAATATCTGAGTACATTTTGGGAAGTTTTGCCTAGGACATAATACAATTTTGTTTTGATTTTTTGTCATGACCAGAATCTTCAAGACAAGGCTAACTTATTTTCAAGTTACCCAGTATACTGAGAGAAAAGAATATGTAGTATACTTAAGAAAGTTTTTTTTTGTTTGTTTTGTTTTGTTTTTAAAGATTAAAATAAAATTTTGGTGCTGTTTGAAGGGAGGAAACTGGATCATTTGATTTTTATTAGTGGAGGGAATTCTTCCCAAAAAGGAAAAATTCTTGTAGATTAGTACTTACTTTGCAGGGTAGAATCTTAGAGGGTTGCCTAGGGCATTGATAGAGTAAGTGACTTGCCCCTGGAGTTACTCAGTATCATAGGAGTCAGAGGCAGGGGGTAGGTTTTCTTGGCTCCATTTGGGTCTCTGTCCACTATGTTATTTGGTAAAGTTCATATCACTGATCTAGAAGATTCATATTATTTGGATTAATTGATTCTAAGTAAATAAAATTACTATCCCAAAATATCAAGCTTTTAAAAATACACTTATACAAGCAATATGCAAAGAATAGGCCTTGTGTTTAAATGTTTTTGTATTTAAATGTTGCTTCCTTCATTTATTGTGTTGTTCATGTTTCTTCAGAAAAAAAAAAGGTAGTTGGCCCCCTTCAAAGGAACTCAGATAATGTACCAAGATGTCTATGTTGAATAATATTCTTTTTTTTTCAGAGCCTTTCCCAATTGTAAATTTGCTGAAAAATGCTTGTTTATTCATCCAAACTGTAAATATGATGCAAAATGTACTAAACCAGATTGTCCCTACACTCATGCCAGTAGACGAATCCCAGTGCTGCCTCCCAAACCAGGTCAGTCAGTTTTGCATGTTGACATTTGGAATTTCTGTTTGGGCAATTTAATGAGATATTACAGTATTTGGCTTAGATTTTATTTTGGGTCTGGAAGTTTTTTAGATGGAATAAATCATAGCTCAATTAATTGGTAGCTGCTTTAATTGTATGCATTCACATGCTTGTTTAAAGGAAATATAAGGAGAGTTTCCCCCCAGTTTTATGTAATAGTAGATTCTGATTACCTTATTTCATTGATAATAATGCTCTGCAATCTAAGAAGTGCTTAATGAAATAATGTTATATGTTTTCAGTCAGCTTTGGAAGAACAAATTGGGGTACCCTGTTCTAGATCATTTTAAAGTCTATTTTAATTAAAGTTTAAAAAATCTTAATTTTTAGATGCTTACACTGGCTTTGGGGATTAAAGGTCCATTTTAATTTTAAAATCCATTTCAAAAATTGAGTTAATTATAAATTTCGTTAATCTCTCCTGAAATTTTTTTTTTAACCAACAGCACCAACGCCAACACCAACATCTTCCAGTAGTCAGCTTTGTCGTTACTTCCCTGCTTGTAAGAAAATGGAATGTCCCTTCTATCATCCAAAAGTAAGCTATGTATTCCTTTTGAGATAATTTTTTAAAAAAAAATTATTCATTTTAGAAAAAGAATTACTTAGGAATAATCTCAATTTTGAGTCATTCAAAGATAAATAAGGTTAATACCTTGAATTGCTTCTAATAAGTGTTTTCATTGGAAAGTTGTAATAAAACTCTTTTGTTTTTTTGTATTATTATGCATAAAATTTAATGTTTTCTTGGCCAGACTTTTTAGCTCTTAAATGTTTTCTTTGCTCTTTGAATGTAATTTCGCAAATCTTTTAACGTGGGGGAGGTTAAAAGTGAATGTGTATTTGCTTTTTAGGATTCACTTATGTTTTAATTTTACTAATGCATCATTTCACTGAGAATTTTAGATTCCTCTCTGTCATCAGAAGTGAAGATAGTGATGTAAATAAATTAGAGAAAATTTACCACATATTTGCAAATTGTGGTGCTGAAACCTCTTCCAGGGCTCCTAGTTGCTAGAGATTAGGAACCTTGTTATCAGAAACATTTTGGTTTTGGAGACTTCAGAAATGATGGGATTTGCTTATAGCTTTTAATAGTCAATTATTGACCCATTATGTGGTTACCATGTTCTCATCATTCAACTTATATTTGTCTCCCCAAGTCCAGTAGCTTGCATCTGTCTATGCTTGCTTAATATGCTACTTAAATTGTTGATTTACAAACCACTAGGCTGGAACTGCAGAACTTTTATTTACATGGAATCTAATTTGTTGCTTCAGGGAAAAATGTATTTAAAAAGACAGAATGATCCTTCAGTCCGTTATCATAACTTTAGTGAGTAGACTGACTTGGCAGTACTTGGTGTGGGAATTGAATAAATAAGACAGAATGATACGATCTTTTTTAGTAAAACTTTCTTGTCATCTATTACATTGTTCTTTGTGCCTGAGGAAAATCATTCCTCACTTAGGCAAGAGCCAAGAATTCAACTCTTGTAATAATATTCCCTATAAATATTAATACAATTTGTGAAATTAGGGGAAAATAAAAAATGTTTAGCTGATGCAAAATCTAAATCTAGATTGGAGGATCCAAAATTTGTACTATAAAAACTCAAAATTAGAAGGGAAGGGAGAAACATGTGGATCAAATACAGTTTTCTGTGATTGATTCCTAAAAGGATGATGAGGTTGGGAGTACCTCCTGTAGGCCTACATAGCACAAATCCATTATTGTTGTTATTGGCCGAAGTGGTATGAGGATAGAAATCCTACAGTGTTGTTACATTTGGATTTGGTCAAAGTAATACCAATTGGGCAATATTACTGAATGCCAATATGCCTTCATATCCAAGATGGTAATAACAATTGGTCCACATAAGTTTCTTTAGTAAGTTTTCTTTTATCCCTCACTAAACAGTCTCATACTTAGATAGCTGCTCAGTTTAAAATGGAAGGGTGCTTTAGATATCTCTAGAGGCTACCTTCTAGCTTCAAACCACTATCAGTTTACAATTTGGACCAACAGATAATCTGCCTGAAAGATATTTAACTTACCAACAAGTTAACAAATAGTTCAAATTTTAAGTTTTTGTTTTGAAAGCAAAGAAAAGATGTGACTGACCAAAAAAGTTAACATACAATATATATTATTTTTCATAATGGAAAATTTTTGTTTTGTTGCAGGATTGAAGAATCTAGCCTTTGAATTCAGCAAGCATTTATTTATTAAACTATAAGTACTACTTTGTACTAGGCATAAGATGAGACGTTAAGTGTTTTTTCAAGTCTTTTCTGTTATAAATCAGGAATGAAAGTATGAGACAGCAAGTTAAAATGGAAGCCATTGATTCCTGTCCCTAATATTTGATTACTTTGCTTAAGCTCTCTGATATGGGCAAGGATGAGAATTTTACAGGCCAGATCTCCTCAAAATAAATTTTTACATATTGACAAAAGCCAATTAATTTTTTTATTTTTTATTCTTTTAGCACTGTAGGTTTAACACTCAGTGTACGAGACCTGACTGCACATTTTACCATCCAGCAATTACTGTGCCACCACGTCATGCCTTGAAATGGACTCGACCTCAAACCAGGTAAAATTAAAATAAGTCTTCAGAGAGACAAATAGAATATAGTGTAAAGAGTGCTGGGCTAAGAGTCAAGAGAACTACCAATTTGCTATTTTTTAACTTTTCAAGGGCCTTGATTTTCTAATCTCTGAAATGAATGGGCTGTTAGATTTGAGGTCTGTAAGAACTCAGTAACTGATATATATTTGAATTGGTGTAAGAATAAAAGACAGAGAGGCTTATTTTATGCTACTTATTGAAGTTCCATAAGAAAGCAGATTTAGGCTTGATATAAGGGAAAGCTCTCCTCCTATTAAACTTTTAAAAGTTATGAATTGGCTTGAGGAGACTGTGTTCTCTCCTCACTACAATAAACCCTGGATGACTACTTGATGGTATGGTAAATCTTGTTTGGGTACGGATTTGACTTACATGTTCTCTGGGTCACTCCCCCCCCCCCCCCAAATAAACCATTCCAACAAATAGTTTTATTGATTTTCCTCCCCTCCTTGGCATGCTTGATTCAAACAATTCCAAATGATTGTGAACCCAGCTGCATCAAAGTTATCAAGGATTCTGGGCTCTTACTCTTTGTGAATTGCTCAACTCAAGAGTCAGGGATTTTGTAAAATAAATCCCTTCATTATTCTAATTAGAACCCTGAATAATTTCCCTTTTCAGTTTTAAAAATTTGTTAAGTGCTTAGTACTGGGGAGACACATTTTTAATTGTTTAGGAATTACTTCTAAGTTTTGTCAGGAATTAAAACAAAATCAGATTTCCTGTTTGTGTTAAAGGTCTCACTATTGATCAGAGAAATGCAAATTAAGACAACCCTGAGGTACCACTACACACCTGTCAGATTGGCTAAAATGACAGGAAAAGTTAATGATGAATGTTGGAGGGGATGTGGGAAGGCTGGGACACTGATGCATTGTTGGTGGAGCTGTGAACAGATCCAGCCATTCTGGAGAGTAATTTGGAGCTATGCTCTGAATACCCTTTGACCCAGCAGCATTTCTATTGGGCTTATATCCCATAAAGGAAGGAAAGGGCCCCACATGTGCAAGAATGTTTGTGGCAGCCCTTTTTGTAGTGGCTAGAACCTGGAAATTGAATAGATGTCCTTCAATTGGAGAATGGCTGAATAAATTATGGTATATGAATATTATGGAATATTATTGTTCTATAAGAAACGACCAGCAGGACGATTTCAGAGAGGCCTGGAGAGACTTGCATGAACTGATGCTGAGTGAAATGAGCAGAACCAGATCATTATATATGGCAACAACAATATTATATGACAATCAATTCTGATGGACATGGCTCTCTTCAACAATGAAATGTTTCAAACCCCCTCCAATTGTTCACTGAAGGAAGCCATATACACCCAGAGAGAGGGATGTGAAATGTGGACCACAACATAACATTCTCATACTCTCGATTGATGTTTGCTTACATTGTGTTTCCTTTATCGGATATGTCTTTCATGTAGATACGATTTTTCTTGCACAACGATGATAAGTGTGGAAATGTGTATACATATATTCTATTTGTCAAGTATTTTAACATAATTAACATGTAGTGGATATCCTGCCATCTAGGGGAGGGGTGGGGAGTTGGGGGAAAAAATTGTAACAGAAAAAGATGTAAGGATTAATGTTGAAGAATTACCCATACATGTTTTGCAAATAAAATAAAATTTAAAAAAAAAATAAAATATGTGTTAAAGCTCCTAGCCAAGTTAGATGTTTTGGTGCTCTTTGATTCTATGATATATGCTTTAAAAACTGAGTATGCTGTGGTTTGATCAGACTTTAAAAGCAATATTTGATTTACATCAGATTCCTGAAAGGGAAAGAAAAAGTTATGTATAAATACAGCAATAATTTTTTTTTTTTTTTTTTTTAGTGAATGACAACCAGACATTGTAGCTATAGAAGATCATGGATTTTAAAGCTCACATCTTTGAACTCTACTGGTGAAAGACATTCTACAAATTTATCAGATCTTTTGAACTTGGAATATATTGTTTTCATAATATGAAGTTTGTTGCCTATTTGAAGTGTCTAATTTTTCAAATTTGTAAGTTTTATTAAGTGGTTTTAACATGGGTTTTTTACTATGAAGAGAAGTCAGTGTGTAAGGGAAAAAAAAACTTACTTAAATTCCATTAAAACATTTTGAGGCATGGTTTGTATCCTGCTACTTTGAGTTCCAGTGTTTATAAAATTAGAATTCTGAGTGTGGTATCTGAAGTAATTAAAAGACTGATTGTATCATTTTTATGAGGCCTATATTAGTGCTGTGTATATATAAATACAGTTGCCCTAACCAGTTTGAAGTGAGCCAGGATAATACTAAGAATAAAAATAGTATTGGGTGAACCATCAAGTGATTTCCTCTTCTTCTCCCTCCCCCATTTTTAAAAGCATGGAAATAAGATGTAGACCTCGCAGTTTAAATACAACCTTATTGCTTTGGAAGCTCTTTTGGGCTTTGAAAGTCAGATGGGATCTACTTGCCCAAGTTTTTTCCATAGCAAATCTGCTGCTAAAATAATAGGAAGGCTGTTTGCTTGTTTTTTTTTTAGTAAAACATTTAGAATGCTAACTGCAAAAATTGTGTACAATGTGAAATTCTTTAAAATGTTTTCATTTACTATTAAGTTACATAAGCTTTTTTCAGTAAATCTTTTGGGGAATGACATTTTCACAAAAAATATACAAAAGAATTTTTACAAGTATATACATAGGATATCATAAAACAGTTGCTACACAAATTAAATTCTGCTTTAACAAATATATAGCTATACATACATCTTCACATTATGAAAATTTAACACACCAGGAAATTATAATTGTTGAACAGCATACATAAGTTTTTTTTTTTTAATAAAGCAGATCTGATTTATATATTTTAAAATTAACAGAACTATAAAGTCAAAGATTAAATGCCAAAATAGATAAAGAGGAACACATTTAAAAATATCCCTCACATGTTATTTAATATAACTATAGTCTTTGGGCCCATTTAACATATAGAAAAGGAAAGAAAAAAAATTGATTAAAAGCAAAGTTTGTTGTCATACATACTTCAGAAAGAAACAAAGCAAAAGTGGCTTTGAAGAACATTCCTTATTTAGTTGTAGAGATGGAGACACTGATTTTTCAAAAACAAATCTGAATAGAAGGTAAGGAGCTAACAAAAAGGTTAAATTTTTCCTCTTAAGTAGGTTAATAACAAAATATATATAAATTCAATCTAATTTTCCAGCTATTGAGTTGTTCACATCAGATACTGGCTTGGTGCATCCTATAGAGAAGGAACAAGCTACTATTTAATTGAAGAGTCTCCTTTAGAAACTTCCTTGTTTCACAAAATGGAGAAAAGTTAGAATTGCTACACTGATTCTGAAGGCATGATTCAATAATAGGAAAGGAAAGGAGAAGCAGACTAAATACATTTTTATGCAGAGTTTTTACAGCACCACCACCTCTCCCCAAAGTACATAGCTGTTTAGTTTTGGGGAAAAGACACTTCCCTCACATTCTTATTAACTGATCTAAAATTTTAAACTTTATGACAGAAACAAAGCCTTACCCCCCAAAAAATGTTTATAAAGCAAAGTGAATAAACATATTTGGTTCAAATGGCTAATGCCATTTAGAAGAAATGAGACTATAATAGGATTATCTCCACTCATACTTAACCACCAAAAAACCCAAACAGGTTAACAGCTGTTGGAACTTCTCTGGGGAGAAAAATCATACGAGTATGAGAGAAACTGTCTTTGAAATATAACATTTTGCCACTTACATAAAAAATATAACTGCTTTGTTCTTTTAACTACAGTTTCTATGACAATAAAGTCACACACAAAACAAATGCTGGGTGATTTTTAAAGTTTGATCCAGAATTAAAAAGAACAGAGGACCAAACAAGGGAGATGGTTTTGGTATTGACAATAATAGCACAGTGATTGGTACAAAGAGTGCATAGTAGGCTTTGGCATGCTTGTGTTTATAAACCCAGTGAAATTGCAGGTAACAGGAAGTAACAGATTACAAATAAAGTTGATTAAAATTAACTAAATCATGTCATGCACACAAAAATAATATTCTGGGTTTTAAAAATGAAACCAGAAAAGACTAATTAAATATGGCAGTATATCCCATGTGACTTAATATTTTATCTTCCCCACAACTAATTTTTGAAATAAAATTAGCAACATGGTTTTAAATTTTAACTAAAGAGGACTTGAATTAATGCTATCTAGTATCTGCCAAATTTTACGGGTGCAAATTAAGAAGTCACCTAACTTGATTTTCCAAAATAGCTCATTCCCAATAGAGGCTTACTATGTACTGTCTGAGAGGGAAAATCTCCACTTTCTTTTCAGTGCAAATTTTTAAAAATGTCTGGGATACATAAAAGAAATTTGAGCATGCTACTCAGTACTGTCTTATGTTGATTGACTTTATGTGATACTTTGATGAATTTTAACAGGAATTTATTTGGCAATTAGAAAAAGTCAAGTGAAGATTTCAGTACTCCAGCTATGTGTCTTATTTAAATTTAAAAGATAACTAAGATCTATTGTTTAAAAGCTTTAAGTAGTTGGACAAAGTTGATTTATACCATAGTCTTAACATTTTACTATTGCTTAACTGGCATTACCATTAATTGGAAACATCTAGTTCTGTGCTGAATGAACATTAAAACTTTTTGAAATGAACTGTCTTGCTGAGCAGTTTAGGAGGGATTTCTTTTCACTACTTCTTGCATGTAGTGCTATATTATATTGTTAGGGAAATTTATGTTAGGTGAGAATTGCTTAAGAGATTAAGAAAATGAATGGATCCTAAAACTAGTTTTATCTAGAATCTGAGAGAATCCATTGCTATTAGGTTTATATGAATAGAGGATGTAAGAGAACGTATTTCATCTATCTTCCCAAATGAACTTATGTATTTGGGAATGCTATTCAGAATTTCTAACTATTCATGTCTTACAAATAGAGAATCTTAACATATTATTTACCTCTGATGTTTTTGCCTCAGAACAATGATCTGCATTTGACATATAAATAATTGTTCTCAGAATTCCACATACAGCAAATATTTGCATTGTTCATAAAGGCAAATGATTTTTTTTTTTTTTTGCTACATTGAGATAATTTTGGATGCCACGTTAAATTAAGGCACTGGGATATATCAATGCATTTTTTTTTTTGCAACAGTTTAAAACATTGTACTCCAGTGACTTAATGTACATTAATAGTCTACATCCAAAGATCTATCTTTAGAACTGGGGGGAGAGGAGGAGGAGCAGGGAAAGGGAGAGCCAGCCCAGTATAGATTTTTTAGGTGTTTAAAATAGATGTTACAAGGATTTTCTAAATTAGGATCAGACTTTAATTTCATACATTAAATTGGGTATACATTATTTGTCCTTAGTTAGGAAATAAATGTAAAAATTAAAGGTATCTCACTCATGTAGCTAGATTAGCCAGGCAGTAATTTTAATGTGCTCAATTTTGAAACAGATCCAATGTTCATTTGATTTAATATTTTTTTTTTTAAATCATTGGAAACCAGTCTGTATAAGATTGTGTGAATCTTCCCAGTAGGGAAAAAACAATTTTTCCCTCACACTAAATTTATGCCAATTATTTATCATAAGCCAGTGAATTTATTTCACATTCATAATTATTAAAAATAAAGTTTCTGTGTGAATAATACTTTACAAGTATACTTGTAGAGTCCCAAGATTGGAAGAAATGTCAGACACACCATCTAAATCTTAACCAAAACATGAATCATCATGGCTTTCAAACATGTTACCTTTAAGTTAACTTTTATTCCTGCCTAAAATTTCTATTAATTTAAAAATATTAATTTCATTATGTTAGTATTATTTGTCCTACAAATAATGTGAGAATCATCACTCCAGTTTTCTGTTTATTTAGACTACTAAATGTTCTTTGTTTATATGGTTAATTTCTGAGTCTTAGAAAAGGATGATGAGAGCTTCAAACATTTTGGGACTGTGGTAATATTCTTAAAAATTTGATGTCTAAATCACCATAGGTTTATTCACAAAGCAGTAATTAGAATTATGCTTTTCAGCATTCAAAAAGTAAAAAATTTATTTCTAAGTCATGAAAAAAATCAAATTACTAAAGGTCTATGAGAGCAGCTTTCTAAGTATTTAGTAAGCATTGATTTACTCATTGTGGATATGATAGTTCCAAATTTGCAATGAGACTTCAGTTTTTTATAAACATAATTTTTTTAAACAATACCAAATTTTATCTGGGAAATTTTATTGCGTGTAAGCCATTGTCAGATTTTTAGTTTGCTACCAATTTGCTGAAATGAAGAAGTTTACACTTCGAAATAACTGAAATAACCTCATTTTTCTTAACAAAATAGATAACATATAGTATTTTACTAGGTAGCCTTAAAAATATTTTCTGCATGACTGACCATTTTTATCAGCATTCATTCTTAGATTAAAAATAATGCTTTGGGGGGGGAGTGGGAAAGAATAGCTATGTAATTGTAATAAGATTAAAGAAGAAAATGAAACTAAAAGGTGAATAGGAATGGGCAAGGTAGAGAAAAGAGTGGGAATATAAATAAAGATCTTTCATCTTACCCCCCCCCCCCCAAAAAAACTCCTGATTACATCATATACTGTACCTCATGGCTTTGCCAAATTGATACTGAAAGCCCTGGAAATAACAACTTTTGTTTAAAATAAAATCCTTGATCTTATGTGAAGTTCACATTCAACTCTGTGATTTATCTGAATATTATTTTGAATATCTGGCAGTGAACAGATTACCAACATGATTAGGTACCATAGCAAACATACTGAATTAATAATCTTTTTGATAAGATAGTAGGCATTTCCCCAATTTTGATTCATCTTGGGGTTAGCACCATTTCTTGATCATGCAAAGGCTTTTCTTTTAGTATTCTTGAGTTATTTCATATAGTATCTTCTTAGCATTCCAGTCTCCTTCAATGTGGCATATGTATGCATTTCCAGACAAATAAGCTGCAGTTTGAAATAAATACAAAAATAAGTTGTTAGAGGAAAAATGTGTTCAAGGTACTTAAATTTGATGAAGGCACTTAACATTCTGCAGGGTTCTAAAAGAATGTGAGTAATAACCACTTTTAAATTGTGTTTGCAATGTTTGTACTATTAGCCAAATAGTCTATAAGGAAATTCTAGTCTTTCCTACCACATATTTTACTTAAACACAAAATAATCATTCTACCGTCTTAAAATGAACTATAATCTGTTCCACAGCACATTCTTTAAACTCAATTTTTGAAAGGCACTCCTCATATGTTACTTAATAAATATTTTCCTGTAGTTTTTTCATCAGACATTCTACCCTTCCTAATCCTTTTTTTGAGTAGGGAAAGATACTAACCTGCAGTCATCCCCTCCAGCACTAACAACATGTCGATCCCCACTTGTAAACCGAATATTGGTCAAATGTGCAGAGTGACCTAAGAATCTTTTGTGTTTTGCCTGAATGGGGAGAAAAAGGAAACTCAGTGAAAATGAGACATCAGAAGTTTTTTGTTAGGAGACAAATATTCATATCAAAGATCTGCTAGAAAAGCTATCTACAGTATTTTAAAGATCTCAATTCTCTGTTGGTCTTAAGTCTTAGATGTGGCTTTAGTCCAAAGACATTTACCCTACTAGATAACATTTGGATATAGAAACAAAAGTGCACTTTATAGTATTTAATAAAGTATAGGTTAGATTTGATTTTCCAGGCAAAGATAATGTAATGTTGTCATAACTATTTTATGAAAAAAGTCATCTTTCCCAGTATGTTAGAACAAATCATATCTAGAAATGAAATAACGATCCTGTCTCAAAAAAAAATGTGTCATTAGGAAAAACTTAGAGTTGGTAACTATATATAGATGGATGGATAAATATAAATTTAAATAGACATTCCTATGACAAACATTTATTAAATATAATGCCAAGCTTTAGGGAATTAAATACAAATTCAATGAATGAAACTACTACAACCTGCAAGGAGTATTCGTGTTCTAATTTAGAATGGGAAATAAGTACTTAAATGTATGTGTTATGTGTGGAGTATACATATATATGCACACGCATGCATATGTGTGCACACAAACAAAAATCTTTAAAACTTGTGTGCACACTAAATTTTAAAGCTTTGTTCTGTTCAGGGATGTGAAATAGATACCCTCAAAAATGTGGAAAATTTAGGTCAATTTGAATGGTAAGCATATAAGGAGAAAATGAAGTCATTTCCAAATGAAAAAATATGGTCAGCCTTTTACTTCCTTAGACTTGAACTAGATATTACTTAAGAATAGCCACCATGGAACATATGCTCCCAAAATTACCCTCTTCAGTTGCCAACCTCTATAGTTATCTCTAATTTAGATGTCATGCAAACAATTTTTTAAATGAAAAAAATTTTATTTGGGTTCTAGGTAGTACAATGCATTCTAAAGTTAGGGCTCTGCCTGCATCACTTTTTAATTTAAGAAATAACTGCTTATCAAGTGGTAAAAGGCATTGGATAGAAGTTGTGTGGTGTTTTTTTTTTTTTTTTTTTGGTTTTTGCTGAGGCAATTGGGGTCAAATGACTTGCCCCAGGGTCACACAGCTAGGAAGTATCTGAGACCAAATTTGAACTCAGGTCCTCCTGACTTCAGGGCTGGTGCTCTAACCATTATGCCACCTAGCTGCCCCTCAAAGTTGTGTTATGTTATTTAAAGGTTCTGACTTAAAGGGAATTAACTTAATGATTTTTTAAAAAGTACTTTGGAGTGAACCAGTCGAATAAAATAAAACACTAAACCAAAATATACACTTACAAATTTTTCTGGACATGGAAAGTCAAATAGCTTGACCATGCCAAAATCATCTCCAGTTACAAGGCTGATTCCTGAATGAGATACACAGGCGCAATTGACATCAGCTTTCTCGGTATGTCTTGACCATATTCCAATTACTTCATCTCCTAGAATGCTGGGCAGGGAAAGGACAGAAAAAAGTCCATGTCCACTGGAAAATCTCAAAGTTACAGTTTACTGAAAAAAGCACATTTTTTAAGTGATTTGTCTAGGTTTAAAAAAAAGATTTTTTTTTTTTTTTTTTTTTTGGCTTTTTGCTGAGGCAGTTGGGGTTAAGTGACTTGCCCAGGGTCACACAGTTAGAAAGAGTTGTGTCTAACACCATATTTGAATTCAGGTCTTCCTGACTTCAAGGCTGATGCTCTATCCACTGCCCTATTTAGCTACCCCTTAAATAAGATTTCTAAAGAAAGCCATAGAATATGCAATTAAAAGGGGAAGTCATTAGTAATAAATAAACTATTAGGGAAATGTAAGGAAAGAACTAAATGAAGGCAGGGAATAACTCCCATCTGAATTAATGGTTACTGATGAGAATGCCTGGTTGGTTGACTTACATTTTTATGTAATTAGACATTAAATTGTTTGGGGACAATGAATGGATTTTTCAAAATCAAGGTGATATTTTTAAAGGCTGCTTAAGACAGTTCTTTTAAAGGGTTAAAAGTAAATACTTAATAAAACTTTTCTAATAGTTATACTGACAACTATAGATTTCAATAATTTAGTTCTCCCAAAGAAATTATAAAATTCCAATTTTGTGAGCACTGTTCATCTTAAAAAGTTCAAAAACAACAATAAAAAAACCAAAACCAAAAAGAATCCTCTATAAACACATGACCAATATTGGGGGAAAAAAATGTGTCGTGGAGTCTTCATAACAAAGGTTAATCTGTAAGTTTTAACTGCTTAGAGTGTAGTCATCGCTATTAAATATGTAGTTGTAATCTCTGCAGTTTTTTTTTCATTTATGTTTCTATAATAAAAGATTGAGGATGTGCTGAAATCCATCACACTAACTTGTATTCATCTAAGACTTTTCTCTTGATAGAAAAGTGGCAGCTACTGCTTACACAAAACATAGTCATCCATTTCTTTCCAAGTTAATGCTGCCAATGGAAATTGTACACTTCTTTAGTGAAGAAAAATGACCAAGTAGTCAGTGCTTTGATTTTTGTATTTTTAAAAATGAGATTCTGAAAAAAAAATTGGATATTTGTTAAGAAGACAAGTACCAGACATTATAAATTAAAACTAGGTGTTATCAGTTAAATTTATTCTTTGTTCACTTCTTAATTTCACTGGAAGGGCTCATCCGGCTGGCTGTAGGCAGGCATTTTTTGAGAGCACCTTGGAGAAAGAAGTATAACTGATATATAGAAAACTTTTGGGTTATTTTTTGTTTTCAGAAAGCTCTTGCCTTATATATCAGAGTTGTTAAGAAAAGTGATCCTTAGCTAAATTAGCCATTTGCAGAAAACTTGAAACATTTACCTAGTCCATGTAGCCCAAGTTATTCTGTCAATGGCAGCCTGATCCATCAGCTGTTTTCCTGAAGGCACTTCATAGACATGCCGTTTATATGAACCAGTGGAGACCTTTCATTATAATGAAAAAGGGACAAGACTTCAATTACATGAGAGACTGGTAAAAGTCATGAGTTTATAAATGCTATACTATATGCATATAGTAATAGTCACCTAATTTCCATATTTCTAAATTTAAAAAACTTGAGGATTTAAGAGAACCTAAATCAAAACACTACACCAGTATTCTGATAAACCGTACCTGAAGATAACAGCTGTCAGCAGAAAAGTCCATTTGAATAACAAAGCTTGGGATGTCTTTGCAGTAGCTAATTCTATTAAGGGTGGGACCCAATGTTAGGTCATAAAAATCCACAGCATTCTCACTAGAACCCACGGCTAAGTATCGGGAGTCTGGACTAAACCTAAATATATAAAGAAAAACATTGAAACATGCAAAAAAAAAAAAAAAAAGCAATGCATTTGAAATAGTTCAAAGATTTAAAAATATAGGTTTTCCCATTTTTGACAGTTTTCTAAATTAATGTAAGCACTCTGGTTTATATTAGATAATCAGTATATTTTGTCTAATTGGATCTTTTGTAAACAAAACTAGTCTCTACTGGAAACCTGTGCACTAACTTGAAATGAAGTAAAAATCCCACTTTCAGTTGAAGTTTTTTTTCTAGATTATCTCCATATTCCATTTAAAATGTTTACTGGTTTTTCAGAATGCAATTGCCTAGAGAAGGTATATGTAGTACTTATTCTTGGTGTGCCAATTATCTAGCATTCAGGTCACTATATTTGAATTTTGTTGTCATATTTCTCCTTCCTATGCTGCTTGTACTATGGATCTGATGTTCCAAGTGATAAATATAACAAATATTAGAAGATTAGAACTACAACAATACTTTTTCTAATATGATTATACCACCAATATATACATTTATAGTGTCCACTTGTTTTCAAAGTGCTTTCATATGTATTTTATTTGATTATTAATTATACCAAAACTATGATGTAGGAAGTCTATCAATCAGCATTTATTAAGTGCCTACTAGGTGCCAGACACTATGCTATAAACTGGTTAAACAAAAAGGGGCAAAAACCAGCTCCTGCTTTCCAGGAGCTCACAGACTAATGAAAAAAAGAATGTGCAAATTAATCATGTACAAACAAAATGCATACAAGATAAACTAGAAACAAGAGGAAGAGCACTAACTTTAAGGAGATCCAGAATTTTACTCCAACTAAATAAGAAAATGGATGGTTGGAGAGTTGGGACTGCCAGCCCATGACTGCTTAGCCAATAAAGCCTAGAACTTAGCTGTCTGTGTCTCACAGCCCGGTTCTCTCTTCTACAGGAATATCTTATCTCTGCTTAATTGTGCTTTGCATATATTTATAGGTTGGTTTGTTTTTACAAATGGAAGGTTTGTGACAACCCTGTATGAAGTGACTTATCACTGCTATTTTTCCAATAGCATATGATCATCTGTGTGCCATACTTAGGTAATTCTTATAAAATCTGTAATGGTAATCTGTGACTAGTGATCTTTGATTTCATTCTTGTAATTGTTTTAGGGTACCGTTATAGTGAATTTGATAAATGTGTGTGTTCTCACTGCTCTACTGACTGGCTGTTCCGCCATCTTCCTCTGTCTCCTTGGGCCTCCCTATTCTCTGAGATGAGATAGCAGTATTGAAGATCATTACATAAACTCAGATGAGAAACCACCAACAGAGTTTGAGAGGCCTGACTCCAATTTTGAATGAAGTTGTACTGTGGGTAAAATATTATCAAATAGCATAGCATGCTCTGGAGAAATCTGTCATGAAAGAAAAGGAAGGAAGAGTCAATATGACAAACTTCCTTGTTTTATGTTAATAAATTACCACAGCCCCCCAAGTCTTCAGCACCCAACACCACTGAAACAAGACCCTGTCATTAGCAAGCTAAAGCTCAAATTATAGTCAGCATATTTTTAACAATAAAATCATTTTTAATAAGATACATATATATATACACACTTTTTTTAGACATGATACTATTGCATTCTTAATAAGAGCTATAACATAACTTTTATGCACTGGAAAACAAAAATCTGCTTTATTGATAGGTCCAATATATATCTGAGATATATTTTTCCAGGTTCTTTGATCCTTTAATGTGGAAGCTGACAGATCTTGTGTAACTCTAATTACAATTCCTCGGTATTTGAACTGTTTCTTTCTAGCTGCTTGCAATATCTTTTCCTTGGTGTGATAGTCCTGAAATTTGGCCATGATATTCCTTGGGGTTTCAATTTTGGGGTCTCTTTCAGGAGGTGATCAGTGAATTCTTTCAATGCCAATTTTGCCTTCTGATTCTAAAACATCAGGGCAATTCTCTTTCATGATTTCCTGGAAGATAGCATCCAGGTTCTTTTTTTCATCGTGACTTTCAGGGAGTCCGATAATCCTTAGATTGTCTCTCCTGGATCTGTTTTCCAAGTCAGTTGTTTTTCCTAGGAGATATTTCATATTTTCTTCTATTTTTTCATTTTTTTGTTTTTGTTTGACTAATTATTTAAGTCTTATTGAGTCATTTACAATTAAAGTATTATTTCCTTCAGTTATCTTTTTTAACTCCTTTTGTAGCTGGCCAATTGAATTTCTTGGTTCATTGCCTTCTTTTTCCATTTTGCCAATTTTATTTTTCAGTGAATTGTTGTCTTTTTCCAATTCACCAATTTTGTTTTTCAGTGAACTGTTTTCTTTTTCCAATTCACCAGTCCTGTTTTCCAGTTTTTGATATTTCTGTTGCCCTGATCTCAATTTATTTCCCCATTCTTCTTCTAGCTCTCTTTTGAGATTCTTTATGCAATCTTCCAGGAAAGCCTTGTGAAATGGGGACCAGCTTAAGTCCGCCTTTGTGGCTTCATCTGGGATTGTTTTCAGAATCTCATGATCTGAGGATGGCCCCACTTTCTCTCCATAGAAGCTGTCTATGGTGAAAGTTCTCTTCTGCTTCTTGCTCATGATTTTGAGCTGAAGTATCAGTCACCAGCAGGGAATTCTGCCTCAGTTTCAATTTGCCCTGGGGCAGTTTGCCGAGTTGACTTCCGGTCTGAGGCTGGTCGGGTAGATCCGCACTAGGACCACGTTTTAGCTGCTCTCAATCCACCCTTTACCAAAGGCAGATCTGCCAAAGCACCTGCCCGCAAGCAGAGCAAAGTGGCCCAGGCGTCTCCCAGGGGCTTCCTGGGTGCCTAAAATCCGCCTCTGTCGCAGCCCAACTTCTGACCTG
Source organism: Myrmecobius fasciatus (assembly GCA_023553655.1). Taxonomy (NCBI): domain Eukaryota; kingdom Metazoa; phylum Chordata; class Mammalia; order Dasyuromorphia; family Myrmecobiidae; genus Myrmecobius; species Myrmecobius fasciatus. The sequence goes on from JAJPUD010003460.1 coordinate 35,507, forward strand.
GGCGTGCTGGCGTCTGATCTCGGTCAGCGGCCGATTCCCCCGAGACTAACCTCCGGAGTTTTTTTAAAGTAGATTGTTGATAGAAGTGTGTTGTACTCTAAGTGTTTGGTGGAGCCCTCACTCCAAAACCAGTTCGGAGGCTCAATTTGTCTGGGTCTGAGGGAAGGTCTCAGGAGCTCACAGAGAATGCTGTCTGCAGTTCGCCATCTTGGCCCCGCCCCCTGATATGATTATTTTTCAAATAATCACATTAATACAGCACCTCAAAGTTTGCAAAATACTTTCTCCTGGAAAAAACAAAAAAAAACAAAACCCAAAACCAAAAAAACAACCAAAAAAAAACCAACTATTAAGTGAATATTTCAATTAAACCAGCATTTTTCAGAGGAGGAAACAGACTGTGAGAAGTTGTAATTTGCCCATGCTAAGAAAATATGTAGATATAAATACTGTTTAGAAGGTACAAATACCATTAAGAATAATGATTAAAGTGAGCATAACAATTTAGGTTTCATTACTTGATTACTTTTGGTGCATCTTACTTACAAAAAACAAATACAAACTTTTATCTGCTTGATATTCCTGTTCCCTTGGCATTTCTCTTCTCTCTGAAATATCAAATCCTGTCTATACCTATCAACTAACTCATACCTAGCAAACTTTTCTTTATAATTATTAAGAACACTTAACAACTCAGGCTCAAAATTCTTATACACTAACCAAGATCAAATCACATTTTCACACATAATCACACACACAATCATTCGCTATTTTCAGTTCTTTACATATAAAATGGGCCTAAGATATGGCACACTAATTCCACAGGACCATTGAGACTAACAGCGTTATTTAAATGTGTTGCTATCTGATATCATGTGATGCTTATTCACAACTAGAAGCAAAGGGGCACAGTAAAATAAAAAAGGCTGCTTCTGATCTTTGCTTTCTTCTGAAGTTGTAGAAGGAAGGATATAGAATAATATCAGCCCTACATCATCTCAAGATTTTTAACATTAATTTTTTTGTTTCAAATTCTTTTTCCAGACTTTCCCCACCAATGAAAATGATCCCCATTATACATATGAAATATGCAAAACATTTCCATATTAGCAATACTGCCCAAACAAAAATCAAGATAGTGGAAAAAAATGTTTCATTCTGTACTCGGAGTTTTCATCAGTTGTGTCCCTGGGGGTGGACAGCATTTTTCCATGATGTAATTCTAAGATCTGTTAGTTCTACCATCAGGGAGAGTAAGGGAGATAATCTCTAACATTCTTCTACTGCCAAGCTTTTCCTAAGGCAGAGAATCTGAACTTAAGGCAGTTTTTTTCAATCTTTTTCGTAAAACATATTAAAGCATATTTAAGCAAGTACCTAACTTTTTACAGATTATTCTCACAATGCAAATATTCACTCCTCAGAAGAGATACCTTTGATGACAAAAATCTCTCTACTGACTGCAGAAGAAAAGTAGAATCAAATGTCCATATTGAAAAGAGTGTAAAATAATGCATCAGTATTGGTCAGCTACTTAAAGGAGAGTATTCCACAACTTAAGGCAAAAATGAAGACTTTGGGAGTCAAAGGAAATTTTATAAATGATCAGAGGGAAGGGATATTAGCCCTATAGAAAAAAGATACAAGAATATGAGGCTCTTGAATTTGGAAGAAAAAGAAAGGCAGATATGTAATAGATGTCTTTGATATCTGGATGCCAGAGCCAGAGGAATCTGATTTAGACACAAGTGACAACTTCCTGTCAGTGAAGTTTTATATACAAAGAATCTTCCATCAGTGAAGTATGTTCCACCCTGAAATTATTCTCCAAGGTGGACAGCAGAATCACCTACTGGATGGAATTTTTTTTTAAATTTTTATTAAAGCTTTTTATTTGCAAAACATATGTATGGGTAATTCTTCAACACTGACCCTTACAAAGCTTTCTGTTACAAATTCCCCCCCCCACTCCCCACTCCTCCTCTAGATGGCAGGAAATCCACTACATGTTAATTATGTTAAAATACTTGACAAATTGAATATATGTATACATACTTACACACATCACTGTTGTGAAAGAAAAATCTTATCTACAAGAAAAAATTCAGAGAAAGAAAACAATGCAAGCAAATATCAATAGAGAGCATGAAAATTACTGTATGGAATTTTAAGAGAGAGTATAATATATTTGAAATAATTTGGATGTGTGAAAAGTAGTGGAGAAGAGGATGGTAGTATAAGATGAGATTCACTTCAAAAAACACTAGAAACAAAAGAATGAATTGTCAGTTTAATCAACTCATTCTAAAGAGATTTTTTTTTTTTTGCTTTTTGCTGAGGCAATTGGTGTTAAGTGACTTGCCCAGGGTCACACAGCTAGGGAAGAGATTTTTAAAACGAAAAATGATACAAATCTTTCAGCATATTTTATAACAATTTTTTTTTACATTGATGGTGGTGTGTCAGTCTCTAAATGTGTTACATAAGTAAGTAGAAATGAAACTAAGGAAAACAAAGAACAACAGCTCAACTGGATCAAGTATATGCACAGAAGAAGTCTATTAAATTTTGAAGGCATTAAGGGAATGATTCTCAAGGTATCTGAAAGGAGAATATATTGAAAGAATGTAAAAGAAGTATTTAAAAAAAGATCAAGAAGACATCAATTGGTACTTACCCATATGCCTTCTTTCTCTTTACAAAAGCTTAAGAATGATCCATATAATTTTGAGAGTATTTCAGAGGAAGAGAAAATAATAAAAAGCTTTCCCAAATGAGTCACTGACTAAATGTAAATAGAAACTGACTAAAATGTAAATAGAATAAGATTCCATTGTTTATTATTTGATTATAAAAAAAGTAGAACAAAATATTTTTAAAGGATTTTTCTCCCCAGTGTTTCCTATGCAAAATACATCAAGAGAGATGCCAATGATCAATATAAAGTAAGGCATAATAATTTAAATGTAAGTCAAAAATATTTTCCCTAGTCACAGATATTCAACAAATGGTTTATCAGTATACATATACATGTATATATATATATATATATATATATATTTACACACACACACACACACATTATAGTGTTAGACAAGACACCATAGATGAACAATGGATGGGGCCAAAAATTACACGGAAAGAAAAGATGGCTGGTCTTCACTAGGAAATTGTGGGGTCAAAAAATTACATGGAAAGAAAAGCTGGCTGGATTTCACTGGGGAAATTGTGTGGTACTTTTAATGATATAAAGTATTTCCCTAAAACAAAAAAAAATTTTGGGGGGGGAAACACTAGTGATGTATGATAATGAATTACAGAACATTTAATATCTCCAAAGAATCAAAAGTAGTGGTATCCCAAAGGTGTAAAGCATCCAGGAAATGAAATATCAGAAAAAAAGGTGGATAATTCATTTAGTGAGATTTAGTAATAACAAAAGGAAAGCCTAAGTATTGTATGGTACCCACTTAAAGTGAATAGATTTACAGGAAGGCCTCTATTACATTGAGTAGACCCCCTTTGTATTTATGGGAAGATGTAGACAAGATTTGAAGGGATGAAAAGGCTTGGATAGGTTGTAATTTGTACCATTAAAGAGATTAACACATCAATGTGCTAATGGATCTATGATCCACTGATGTCTTTAAATATAAGAATGATATTTTCTAAAAGGAAGAGTAAGAATTAAAAATTTCTTTCTCACAGAATCAGAATTGAAGATCTGGAAGGGACTCTTAAAAAGAATCTAATCTCAATTCCCTAATTTCCTGGATAAAAAAAAGAAACTTAAAGGCCTAATTAATTTGCTTATATAACTAATTAATGATAGACATTTAAACCCCCAAATCTCCTACCTACCTAATTCAGTGCTATCCCTAGGACTCCAAGATGCCTCTCTGTCATTCAAAGCCAAACCAAGCCACAGGAAAAGAATAATTAAGTTGCCCTTAAGAGCTAATAGAAGAAAAGGACTTATGAAGAAATTGGTATAAAGACAAAACATAAAAGCAGGGAAAAAGTGGACATTTCTATATGACATCCTAATTTGATCAGCATGTTCTGAAAGGAATGGTTCTGGGATCAGTTTTAGTTAAAAGTTTTTTGAATTGGGGCAGCTAGGTGGCGCAGTGGATAGAGCACTAGCCTTGAAGTCAGGAGAACCTGAGGTAAGATCTGACCTCAGGCACTTAACATTTCCTAGCTGTGTGACCCTGGGCAAGTCACTTAACCCCAATTGCCTCGGCAAAAAATAAATAAATAAATAAATAATTTTGAGTTGGCAGGAAAGTGGGAAATAATCATCACTGTGGTAAAGTTCTTAAGCATCAGTGTAGGTAGAAAAGCTGGAAATAATTTGCCAATGTGAGCAAATTAATAGTTACACTCAAGTTAATGGAACACAAATTCAGACCTTTCTATTCATCTATAGGGAAAAGTAATTTCTACACAATTCTAAACCTATGAATATCATCTAGCCAACTTGTGTGTTGTGATGAAGTTAAATAATCATTGAAATATTTACTGAATATACAGAATACACCGAGTGAAAAAGTGAATATTATCATGTTCCAGAGAGACACTGACTTTTTAAAAATTAGGACTTCCATTCCTCAATAAATATTCAAAGGATATGAACAATTTTCAGATGAAGAAATTTTAGCCATTTTATGTCATATGAAAAAATGCTATAAATCACTCTTGATTAGAGAAATGCAAATTAAAACAACTCTAAGTTACCACACCTCACACCTCCCCGATTGGCTAAGATGACAGAAAAAGATTAATATAAATGTTGGAGGGGATGTGTGAAAACTGGAACACTAATGCATTGTTGGTAGAGTGTGAAATGTCAATCCAACCATTCTGGACAGCAATTTGGAACTAGGCCCAAAGGACTAACAAACTGCATTTTTGACCCAGCAGTGTTTCTATTGGACTTAATATCCCAAAAAGATCATAAAGGAGGGAAAGGGACCCACATGTGCAAAAATGTTTTTGGCAGCCCTTTTTGTGGTGTCAAGAAACTGGAAAGTGAGTGGATGCCCATCAGTTGGAGAATGGCTGAATAAGTTATTGGTATATGAATGTTATGGAATGCTATTCTACAAGAAATGATCAGCAGGATGATTTCAGAGAGGTCTGGAAAGACTTTAATGAATTGATGCTGAGTGAAGTGAGCAGAACCAGAACATAACAATATTTTGTGATGAAGAACTTGGATCTTCTCAATAATGCAATGATTCAAGGAAATTCCAATAGACTTGGGATGGAAAGTACCAATTGCATCCAGAGAGATAACTATGAAGAGTGAATGTGGATCAAAGCATAGTATTTCACCTTTGTTTGGTTTTTTATGTCTCATGGTTTTTCCCCCCTTTCTTTGATTTTTCTTGCACAAAAATGTGACAAATATGGAAATATGTTTAAAAGGACTGCACATAGTTAAGCTATATCAGATTTCTTGTTGTCTTGGGGAGGGGAGAGAGGTAAGAGAGAGATGGAGAAAAATTTAGAACACAAAGTTTTACAAAAATGAACACTAAAAACCCTCTAACATTTTATATTTGGAAAAATAAAATACTATTTGGGAAAAAAGAATGTTAAGTTTGTTTTATCATGTAATTTGAAAAAAAATGTAAAAATTTTCAAGGAAAAAAATTAGGAATTCAACATTTACAAAGAGGAATGCTGTGGGGCAACAAGCTAAAAATCTATAAAGTCACAAATGGATAGGTGACCATGGACTTCCTTACCAAATTCTAGAATATAAGTAGAAGGAATCTCTCTCTTTTTTAGAGGGAATCTCTCTCTCTTTTTTTATTAAAACTTTTTATTTGCAAAACATATGTATGGGTAATTCTTCAACACTGACCCTTACAAAGCTTTCTGTTACAATTCCCCCCCCCCCAGTTCCCACCCCTCCCCTAGATGGCAGGAATTCCACTACATGTTAATTATGTTAAAATACTTGACCAATCGAATATATGTATACATATTTCCACACTTATTGTTGTGCAAGAAAAATCTTATCTACAAAAAAAAAATCTGAGAAAGGAAACAATGCAAGCAAACATCAATAGAGAGCATGGAAATGTTATGTTGTGGCCCACGTTTCGCATCCCTCTCTCTGGATGTACATGGCTTTCTTCACTGAACAACTGGAACTGGTTTGAAACATTTCATTGGTGAAGAGAGCCATGTCCATCAGAATTGATCATCACATAGTATTGTTGTTGCTGTGTATAATAATCTGGTTCTGCTCATTTCACTCAACATCAGTTCATGCAAGTCTCTCCAGGCCTCTCTGAAATCATCCCTGCTGGTTGTTTCTTATAGAACAATAATATTCCATAACATTCATATACCATAATTTATTCAGCTACTCTCCAATTGATGGGCATCCATTCAGCTTCCAGTTTCTAGCCACTACAAAAAGGGTTGCCACAAACATTTTTGCACATGTGGGGCCCTTTCCTTTCTTTAAGATTAGAAGGAATCTCTTAAAGCATGAAAAAGTAAGTTTTAATCCAAATAAAAAAAATAATTACATATATAAGTAAAGCCAGGTTAAGAAACTCTATAACTCCAATAAGTTGAAAACAAAATTGGAGGTTAAAGAAATTTTTAATAAATATGTGCAGGTAGATATAAAAATATTAAATAGGATAATTTTAAAAGTTCAGAGTCATTAAATTGGTCATAATTTCTGAAGGTTGACATCACAAAGAATAAAACTATTCCCCTATAATATATTCTTTAGTGCCACTATCAAAAACAGAATCCTGGATTGTCTGGATTAGTGTTACATCTTTTATATTCACAGAAAATACTGAATTTCATGCTGACTTAAACAAGAAAAATGTTGCTAATATATTTACTAACCTGATGTCTTGGATGGCACATCTCCTATCTCTTTTCTTTCCCCATATTTTTAGAGAAGTCACTAGTAAAATGATAAATTCTCCATTTTTCATGCCAATAGCTACCATGTCCCCTTCAGGGCTATAGCATACAGTACGGGCAGCATGACCCAAATTGACTTTATTTAGCATCTTCTGCATGAAAAACAGGAAAAAGTCAGATTCAAATTAGATCACATACACAAATTAGATCACATACAAATCAGATTTCTCTAAGGCAATCAACTATTCATTATACTTTCTGAGAAAATATTTTCCTTAACAATTGCAGTATTATTGTGTCAATGTTGCAAATAGTAATAGCTATCTAACTATTTGGACTTACTTTATCGGCAATATCCCAGAGTCTTACTGTTCCATCTTCTGCAGCAGAAAGGAAAAAATCTCTTGAAGGATGTGTTGCAAGTCCCCAGATCGGTCCATCCATATGACCATTAACTAAAATATTACAAACTGCATTTTTTTCTCCTACTTCAATTATTTCAGCATTCTTAGTCCCAACTAGTATCTTTCCCTGAAACACAAGTAAAAATCATACATATTCTATTATATAATATTGTCCTTTTTAATACATTAGTGACTACTGATTCATACTCAGGAGGATATGTAGCTTTTGAAATCTACCCCATACTAGTCTTGAACAAACCACACTTTTATCGAGTTCTTCCTGAATGGTTAATTGTATTGGAGATATAGTCCAGGGCCACTATGTAGACCATTCCTTTCTGTAATCAACTAACAGGATATCATGCTATCTAATATGTTCTAACCAACTGAGCTACATAGTCTCTCAATTCAATTTATTTAATGTGGGAATAAGCTCAAGAAAACAAGCAAAGGTAAATAAAGATAAAGTGAGGAGGATGACTTTCTACCTTGTGCAATGATACAAGGAATCTGCATAGAGCCACAGTATGAAAGACAGCAGAGTTAAGGAACTGGTAGAGCAGAAATGGAAGTAAATTAGTCTCAGTGACAAATGCTAAGAAGTACTGTGCTGAGGAAGAAAATTCTAACAAAAAATTACTCTCTAATCCCTGTTATATAACCTAATAAATATGTTTTTAAAAATCTTACTTTGCCTCTGCACACAGAGCGAACACAATCTGTAATTTGTCCCGTCTCTAGTCTGAAGGCACGGCAGCGCCTCAGCTCCTGGTCCCAAAGCTTAACTGCTCCTCCTTCTTTTGACCTAAGAAAACAATAACCCAAATCCAAACAACAGGATATTATTATACTATTATCTTTTCTTTACAGACAGAAAAATTGAGGTACACTAAGGTGAAGTGAGTTGCCCAGACTCATACAATAACTGTCATCGTCAGGATTTGAATCCAGGCAACCACACTAAACTGCAGTGGCACACCTACTTGCTCTCTGTTTGAAAGTCTGACAATAACTAATCATTCATGGAGGGAGTAGAGGAATATAAAACTGAAAAGAAAGAAGTTAAGCTTATTGGACTGGGGAGCAGGAACAGTTTAAAGGGCTAAATTATATATTTTCCTGATATTAGAAGAAGAGAAAGGGGCAGGGGAACTTTCTTAAAAGGATAAAAACATTTCTGAACTTCAGAGTTAAAAAAGCCTGAGGAATTCAAATTCTAAAGCTCTTAGCAAGTCTAGAAAATATATCTTCTTTTTGGACTACTACATTCATGGTATTCACTTTGATTTCTACAAAGCATTTGGCAAAGTTGTTTTGCTATTCTTGTGAATAAGACTGAAACATGCAGTCTATGTTTTAATATAGTTGAATGTAGTGACAACTGATTAGGTGACCAAACTTTAATCGTTTGATTAATTTGGAAGATCTTTAGTGGATTTCCCTAGGAATCTATCCTTGAACTTAAAATAACTGCTATTGTTGTTAAGAATTCCTTTTCACTTTATTTTTACATATAGTATAGATACATCCTATATGTAAATAATATACTTTATATTATAATATACTGTAAGCTGACCATATACTTTATTATATTATATACATATACACATACACACATGTATACCTTATATTATAGTATATATATTACAATTTAATGGGAGGTAAGGCAAATATAGTATATATAATAATAAATAATATAACATGATATTATAATATACTTTAAACTGACCTGAAAATTACAATGAAAAATAAAGAAATTTCATTAAATATATTCTAAAATAATTTTATGAGGCTGTAGTCATTATCCTGATCATTGTCATTATCCTAATATACTTATTAAATGCTTATTATGTTCCAGGCACAGTGCTAAGCATTGGGGATATAGAGAAAAGCAAAAACATGGTCTCTGCCCTCAACAAGTTCACATTCTAGTAAGAGAAACATGATATAAAAAACTATATACAGATAGGCTCCAATTAATTTAAGTTTAAATCATGCAAAATTCAATTTAGTGATTTAGTACTACCAAAAATCTGGTTACATTAATACTGGCCAAAATTCAGTTAATATAACATGTGCGAGATAGATAGTGAAGGTTTTAACCTGTTATGCTGTCAAGTCTATACTTACTATCATGTGTGGATGTTATGTGCTGTTATGATACAGGGATATCATATTATCAACAGTTGTGTTATTTTTTTTAAAGAGCCCTTAACAAAGTGGACAAAAGGATGAATACTTTAGATGGAAACACTGCCAGGACAAAAAAGAAGAGGCTTGTTATTACAGTAAAAAGAAAAACTGATGGAATTAAATGGCATGAACATGGAATGAGATGTAGGAATGCTTGAATTCAAGGTAGAGAAAATTATAAAACATGCAGATGAAATAAAAGAAAAAGGTAACACTGCATTAGTTTTTTTTCTTTTGTAACTACAAGAAATAAAAATGTTTTGATGATAGAAAAGAAGTATCTTAGCTATATGGATTGAAGACTGAAATAAAAAAATGCATTCCTCTTGGCCACAAAAGCCATTAGGAAAAAACTTCAAGTTTATATAAGGCAGTGAAGAAAAACAGAAATGAAGTAGGTAGAGAAAATTTTTTTATTTTAACTATTGGTTAGATCACTTTAAAAATGGAGTTCAACTGTGCAATTTAAAAATTATCAGAGAGATGGTCAATGAAGATGAGAATACAGAAGCTAAATATCTTGATGGTCTGATGAAAATAATCAAAGTTGGATACAATTAACAAATGTTTAATGTAGATGTCACATGCTTATTCTAGAAAAAGGTACAGAACTTAAATTTCTATGAAAGAAGAAACAACATGGATTTAAAATATCTAAGGATCACCAAACATTTTTAATGGGAAGTAAGGCAGAAAAGGATTTAAAATTAAATCATTAATTGTGTACAACCATTGATTGGTTCTAGTTCTTTGGTGGCCATATAAGAAAGCTATTTTTGAAAAATGACTTTCAAATAATTTTAGTCTGCCTGTTGAATCATATTTTAAGGACAACAACACTGTAATTAAAGCATTACTAATTTTAAATAATGCTCCGAGTCATCCAACTATACTTGGTTCGCTGTGGGAAAATGTGAGCATACAAATCACTGAGATGTACATAAAGTATTCCATATCTAGCAGAGTATTTTTATGAAGACTTGAAGAAAAGTTCAGTCTACATTGCAAAAATACTTTAAGTAACAATGTTTTTGTCATATTGTTAGTATAGGCCTATTTTTAGGTTCAATATTAATGTACCCTTGTAGTCAATTGATACCCATCTCCAATACAAGTAAACCATTATCCCTTAATCCCACTTTAACTCTGTGGAAGCTCCTAGCCTATTTACTGCAGCAGGCTTCATCCCTTAAAGGAAACTGTAACCTAATCCTGTATTCACACGTCATTCCATTCCATTCTCATTTTTGTCTGTGGAGATTTTTTTTTCACCTTTACCCCAGCAGCCTCCACACCTGTAGTCCCCTCTTCTGATACAAGAGTTTTGGTCTAAATATATCAGTTCAGGAAATTCCTAGCTCATCCATGCTCATTTCTCTATAGACTCAACTCCTGAGTCTTGACCTTGCTCCCTCAATGGTATCCCTCTCTCTACCCATTACCAGCTCATTTTATGTGTTGTTTTCTCTCACTAGAATGTAAACTCTTTCAGAGAATGAACCGTCTTTCTTGCTTATATTTGTATTCCCAGTACTTAGCATGGTGCCTGGCACAAATAAATGCTTTGTCTATTGTTTTCTTTTCCTTCTAATCACTCAGGTTTCACAACTTGTGTGTCATTCTCAATTCTTCCCTTTCACTCACTGCACATACACATATTTGTCAAAAACTTACTGTTTCTGTCTCCAGAACATCTCCAATATTTATTTCTTTCTCTCCACTCACATAACCACCGGGCCCTCATGCCATCATGCCTGCATTATTATGATGGTCTCCCTGCTTCAAATTTCTCCCTAATTGAGTTTACTCTCTACCAAATAAATTTTTAAAAATCAACCATGTCACATTCTTCCTCTTAAGTCCAATAGCTGCTTATTATCTTTAGAATCAAAATATAAATTCTTATGTGTGACATTTAAAATCCTTTATAACCTGTCCCCAAATTATCTTTCCAATCTTATTATTCATTATTCCCCTTCTCATTCTTTATAGTCCAGGCAAACTTATTTTCTTATGGCTCATACTCATACAAAAAAAAAAAAACCAAACAGGAATAAGAAATTAAAATATATCATTCACTAAGCAGATCCATGAAAAAAATGATTTATTTTGAAGGCTTTCTGCTGAGTCAGAATCAGAGACAATTTACTTTTGTTTATTATTTTTGTATAACATATGATTATCAACAAATACACATGGTTCTTATTCACTAAATTTCAAGACCAATTATTTTTTGATTGCTATATTGTATATCTTGTAAAAAGTATCTAAAATTTATCTCCTGGATTAAACAGGCCAATTAAATTAATGGATTAAAAAATAACCATTATTATTTACGAATCTACCCACCTACTAGAAAATACACAGGGATTATTAAAGAATAATGAGAAATATTTGATTGCATTGTTCTCAAGAGCAAAAAAGTTTTTCCTATCCTTAATCATTTTTCAAAATGTTTTTTATCTCATATTTATAATATTTTTTCTATTTGTTTTATAATGTCCAAAGTACATTAGTACAAGAATATATATATATATATATATATAAATTTGCTGAGGCAATTGGAGTTAAGTGACTTGCTCAGGGTCACCCAGCTAAGAATTGTTAAGTATCTGAGGCCAGATTTGAACTCAGGTCCTCCTGACTTCAGGGCTGGTGCTCTATCCCCTGTGCCACCTAACTGCCCCATATATGTATATAATTTATAAATATAAAAATATTAGAGTGCAGGTTAAAAAAGTTTTTTGTTTTGCTTTGTTTTTACTGATAGAAATATGTGATTAAAAGTTTGTAGACCACTGGTTGATTTAATTTAATTGTTATGTGATCATGACAAATTTATCTCAAATGAAAATTATAGCAGCAAGTAATTATTAACACATCTGAAGATATATGTTCACTAGAAAACATATCTCTGCAAATGTTTATATCAGGTGTGTGGAAGGAGTTTAAATACTTATGGAACTGGATTACAGTTAAAATGATCATGACTAACATTATATAATACTGTAAGACTTACAAAAGTTTTTCATCTAAACAAACTGTGAATAAGTAGTATGTTTTTCCATTTTACAGATGAATAAATTTTTTCTTGTGACTCAAGTTTAAGGGCTTGCCCATAGCCATCTTGTTAGTAGGAACTGGGCAAAACTGATAATTGAATATAGGCCTCTAAGACCAATGCTTTGAAGATCTTATCTATTAATACATTTGCTAGAATTCAAACTAATTTATACCAGAAAAAAATCTGAATAGGAAATAAAGATAATAAATGAAGAAGATAAAGAAGAGAAGTTTGTGAGAAGAAAAAACTGACATGGTAAAAAACAATCAAAATAGATTCATATAGCTAAATATGTGGCAACCTCATAAATATTCAAACATTTTCAACTAAAGTTTCCAATTAGTCAATAATTCTAGTTAAAATTTCAAATAAGAGAAAATAAAAAAAGAAAAAGGACACTTACGGTCTTTCTTTGCCTCCAGTGACTATAAGCCCATCTCTAAGGGTTGTGTACATCGCAAAGACAGGTCCGTTATGAGCTTTGGCCACAACACGACACAGAACATGGTCTTTCCACACACAGACATCTCCACTGATGGTACCTGTAAATGTCAAGTTATTCTGAAAGGGGAAAAACATACTCATCAAAAGATTCAAATGAGGAAAGTAATGGATGCAAGCAATTCTAATACAAAACATATGAATTCTCAGTGCAAACACTGATTATCTAGTTTACAGATTACTAATGCCTGTCATATTATTTTTTTTGTTATTTAACTATTTGTTAGAATATATTTCAGAGCAGTGTTGTTATTTTCAACTGTTTCGATAAAAGATATAATCAAGAGAAGTCATTGAAACTAATTATTAAAGTCATATTTGAAGAACTCTCTGGATTGAATTATCTTCATTAACATTTTTATAAATCCATGACTTCATCATTATGGGCTCTTATAATGAAGTAAATCATAATCCATCAATGCCTTAGAGAATAATATTGAGTTGTAACAACAACAACAAAAAATCATATGCTGACTTACGACTCAAATGAAATTATTTATGTTCAGTGCTTTACAAACTTTAAAGTGCTTATATATTAGTTACTTTAGTATGTATACTTAATTTAGATTAGTCACCAAGAATTTAGGATAAAAATAGTAAGTTAACATTCCATTTGCCACCCCAAATTATAAAGTTAAATTTTATTAACAGATTTGAAACTTAATTGATTAAAATGGCACATTGTATTCCAGCATAGTTCCTTTGTGAAGTTTACTTACTAATGATCTATGAAAAAGATAAAACTAAGAAACTATTCATTAGAATCATTCCTCTGTGTAGCACAATTGTTTCTCCCTTCCTTTCATGTTTCTCTCTTTTCTTCCCATGAACAGGAAGTAATGGATCCTAAGCACATTTAATCCCATGTGGAGATTATAGACAGGATCTCTGCCCTCTTCATACTTCATACAACTTCCCCCCAAATCTTCTCAAAGCACACATCACATCAGTTCCCTACACTTTCTATTCATAGTATAAAATAAAAGCCCCTTGGTCCAGCATTTCAGATTCTGTCATTCTGGCTCTAGTCAACTTTTCTAGACTTATTTTCTTCTTTCCACTCTAATCTCACACTTCTTTCCTTCCACTAGTTACTCTCTGATCCTTTCCTGTCTTCCCCTACCTTCATTCATTCACAGTCTATTCTTCAGGAAGAGAAAAAACTTTTTCATTATTTTTTCCGGTTGACATTCTCTTTCTTTAAGATCTAACTCAGTCTTGATCTATTTCCTTCATGAGGTCCTACTCATGAAGAGTTTCAAACAAACTCTCCCTTCTCAAAAAATTTTTAGAGCATTCTATCTGGACTTCTTTTTTTACCCTGATCACATTCTACCTCAAGCTTATTTCTTGTACATGTCTTTATTTCATAATATACACATGTATAAATATGCATGTATATGTATATACATATGTACACATGCACAGAGCAATATATATGTGTGTGTGTTATAGTATATCTCCTCCAGAGCAAGGATTGTATTAATTTTCATCTTTGTATCCCCAAACAAACTAGTGTCTTACAATGAATGAGGCACTTAAATAAACATTTGTCAAAGTGAATTCAAGGGGCAGAAGCTTATCAAAAAGTGCTTAAAACACAAACGTGAAACCTAAAAAGTAGAGGATACTATAAATACAAATACAATCTTTAAGTCATAAATTGTCTTTCTTGTAGGAGCACAGGCATGGTTTGCTGCTGCTCCTTAAAATGAGAAGCGCTTTGCAGCAATTTTAAAAACTGCTGAAAGAAGATATCCTTTAGGAGATCTGGATGTCTGTTTATTCTGTCCCTTATAGTAATTTTGGGTAAGTCACTAGTCTTCCATATACGGAGATAAACATTGTATGATTGTGCTAATAGGTATATGAATATGGTATATATATAAGATTTTATATATAAGTATGGTATATGAGTGACAGTCATATTTATAATTCATATTTATAACTGTAACATCAAGTGCTTTTCTCAAAAAACAAACTCTGTGCTTTAGACACAATTCAAGGATGCTTATACACATTTTAAAGAAGAAGCAAAGGAAGTTCCAAAATGGTAAATAGCTTGGTCCTGCTCATCCAACTGAGTAAAGAGCGAAGGTGGGAAATGAAGGCCCTATTGATTCAAAGCTTTATCCAGTATTCTGCCCTAATACCTAAATAAGCTACTACTTCCTTCTCTCCTTTTAAGCTTCCTCCTATTTGAGAATAAGAATATCAGGGGAAAGAGTCAGAGAGGTTTTATGTTAAGAGATGTGCATAGTTTATGGTTAAGAGATATAAGCCAATATGTAATAATGGTTCATTTATCAAAGTAAGGAAATTTAGGTAAATACACTTAACATACAAAGTAACAGAATAAAGTGACATACATGCACAAATACACATACACGCACACTTTTTAAAAATCTCAGTTTTGATACATACTGCTCCAAAAGCTACAGCTAGCATCGTCTGCATCCGAGCATCTTCGATTGTACTTAACAATCCTTTTTTACTAAGAAGAGCTCTTCCAGCTAAGGTCCAGAACCTGACATGTTTCACTCCTACTGAAACAAACTGAGTATCTGAATCTGGTCTGAATTCTGCCACAAAAATACGTTGGTTGTGACCTGCTCTGCTGGCAATTTTAGCACCTAGTAACAACAAACAGCAAAAATTCTATAAAGGATCAAGTTTAAAATTCTCCAATAAGACTGATTACTTTAAAAAATCTTATTTATTGATACTGTTTGCTTTATAATACATTCCCCCCAACTCCATCTCCCTCCCACACACAAGCCATACTTTGTAAAAAAAATTTTTTTTTAAATTAAAGGAGGAAAAAAGGCAGCTCAATAAAACTAACAAATATATTTACTGGGCTTGCTAACATTTGTGACATGCCATAGCTGTAATTCCTCATCTCTGCAATGAATGAAAGGAATTTCATTTTCGTATTATTTTCTAGAATGAAAGTTAGCTATTATGTTTACAAAGAATTCAATTTCTTGTTCTTTGTCCCTCTTGTTTAAATTATTATATAATATTTGCATTTGTTATTTTTATTGTTACGCTTATTTTATCTTGTATCACTTCATATAAATCTTTCAATGCTTTTCTAGCTCCTGTATATTTACCATTTCTTATAGCAATATTTAATTACATTTATGTAATACAGTTTTGTGGCCATTTGTCCTAGATCAGTCAATTTGTTTCCAGTTCTTTGCTACCAAAAAAGACCTCACTGGAATATGCCGAATAGTGGGTAATATAGTCATTTTAGTCACTTATTTAAAAAATCAAAATTACAAATTGCTTTTAATAATGGCTAGATTAATTTATACCTCTACGAAGAATGTGTCAGTATACCTGTATTCCACTAGGCTTTCCAACATAGATGATTTATAACTTTTTTGATTAGCAAGCTGTGATTTGAAACCCCAGAGATGTATTAAATATATTTTCTTATTATTACTGACATGGTACAATCTTTCATACAGTTGATAAGAATTATTTTTTCATATTCTTTCACCAGAAATATTTGAGAATGGTTTGTAGTCTCATGTATTTTAATTCCCTATCAAATACCTATTAGAGATTATCAGATCTTTATCAGAAATAGTACTGCACAGAATTTTTCCTAACTAATAGTTTCCCATATTATTCTTGCTGTACTGCATAAGCATTTCATTTCTGTGGAATCAAAAAGGCATTTATCTCTTCTATCCTTTATCTGATAGCATTGTCTTATAATCACAGCTTTAAAAAGTAACTGAACTTACACTCTTCTCATCTTTTTAAAATCATTTAATCTTTCATTCAGGTTGTATATCCATTTTGAGCCTTATTGTGATATCTGGCATAAAATGCTGGTTTAAAATTGATTTCTGTCAAATTGCTTTCCAGTTTTCCTAGAAGTTTTCACTGAATAGTCATTTTCCCCAAGCAATTTTTATTCTTGGGTTACTGATTTGGAACATCTCTGATTTATATTCAGCTTGTTTTAATGATGTTTCAAAGGTTGTAACTGAAAATCAGAACATATACCTGGTTGCCATCCCTTATCAATGTGATTATGTAAGGATCTGTAGGACTCTCAGCATATCTTCTTAGATATATTCTATCCATGATCTTAATTACTCAAACCATAAGTTCTTGCAAAGCAAGCACTGCAACATTTTACTTAATCAGAAAACTCATGTGCAGGTATATTTTACTTTATATCATAATGTTTCCCAAAAGTTTTATATAAACAGAAATTTATTAAATTAAAACAATTTCCACAATGGTTTTCATTACTACTCTGAGATGATGTATTTTAATTTTTACTGGCAGTGGTATCAAATACTTCATTCATTCCTCTCCAGTTGCTTTGTAGAATCAGTTACCCAATAAACACATTATTGAAAGGAATTATTTGGCAAATCCTTTTTAAAAAATGAATAACTGCTTCTTATGGGCTTTTCTTAAAATAATGCTGGCATAAATATGCAGATAGCAGACATTCTCAGTGTTAGCTATTTGTAACAAAAAAGCAAATCATTAAATTAATATAAGCATTTCACATAAAATACATTCTAAATAATATTCTGAAACAAACTCTAACAAACAAATTAACAAACTTGGTTATTTGTAACAAAAAGGCAAATCATGAAATTAATATAAGTACTTTACATAAAATACATTCTGAACAATATTCTATAACAAATTCTAATGAACATAATGAAAAAAAAGTTTTTACCTTCTTGCCACTTCCAAATGGTAATGGTATGTTCTGAGTCCAGACCCACAGACAGCAACAATTTTCCAGTAGCACTAAAGCTAACAGAACATACACCTTTTGAATGGTAACATCGTAAGATAGACAAAGTTTGCTTGTTGATGGCATCCCAGATGTGTATAGAAGGAGCTGTAGCTAAGCAGTAAGTGAAAAAACAAGTTTGTTATAGATTTGTTACAAATTCTGTTTTAGTTTCTACAAACAGTATGCGATCTCTAAAATATAAAATAAAATTAAGGACAATATCTTATCTCTTATCTAGAGATAATAAAAAATTTGCAATTTAAAATACTAAAAAAAATAGTGAGCACAATATAGAAGTACTCAGAACTCATATTTAAATGGTGCTTTATTCAGGCTAGTTCATTTGACTTTCACAATCCTGTAATGAAGGCATTAATATTATATTCATTTTACATATGAAGAAACTGAGGCTCAAAGAAGTTAGATTATTTGCCCAAAGGCACAGACTTAGTGAGTATCTGAGGCATAATTTGAAGCCAAGTCTTTCTAATTCAAAGTCTAGGACTCTATCAGTTATATCATGTTTTAAGGACATGTAGTTCTTGGAAAAGTAGATAAAAGTTTGTGGAATTAATTTTACTGTCTTTATTTTTTTTTTTTGAGAGCGGGGAGGGGGAAGGGGAGATATTGGGTTAAGTAACTTGTGGATGGTGACACAGTAAGTGTTAAATTTCTGGGGCCAAATTTGAACACATATCCTCCTGACTCCAGGGCTGGTGCTCTAAACACTATGCCATGTAGTTGCTCCTTTTACTGTGTTTCTAAAGGCAACAGGAGATACTTTTCCATTAATTTTTTTTTTGCTGAGGCAATTGGGGTTAAGTGACTTGCCCAGGGTCACACAGCTAGAATTCTTTAAATGTCTGAGACCAAATTTGAACTCAGGTCCTCCTGACTTCAGGACTGGTGCTCTATCCACTGCACACCTAGCTGCCCCCTCCATTAAATATTTAGTCGTTTTGTACTAATAATAAACTCATCAATACTTAAAAAGTATCTGCAAAAAAGGCCATCATGAAAATAATTGCAGTATTTGCACCATTATTTATTGTAAAGAATAAAGAAGAGAAAAATCAATGAAGAATTTGATAAGAGACTTAATTCATTATAAACTTTCATATCTGGTGACAAGTACAAAAGAAGGGATAGGTGAGGTTAATACAAAAAGAATGTTAGAATTTGTGGTTTAGGATTCCTTAAAGAAAAAGACAGAAGACTTATAGAATATATAATAGCGCATATTTAAGAGTCACGAATACCTTTTTTGAGAAAGGAATCATAAAGTGGTAGAGTGACAACATGAAACTGATTATACTTTAACAGAGTATAGATCACTGTTGATGTAACCGTCTGTCTACTGTCAGACCAAACTTGTTAGAATAAAGATCAAAATTAATATAAAGTTAAAAGAATAAAAATCAAACAAATATACCATGCATAATACAAACTGCTTCAACATGTTCTATTTAAACACATTGTTAACATTAATAATAGAAAATAAAGGAAAAGACATTGGCACTAATTGCAACAATTTCAAATGAAGTGTAAAGAAAGTCAACTGTCATCACAAGGGGACCAAGAGAATCCAAAAACTCATTTACCTAGCACAAACATGCCAGCCAAAGGTAACTGTGTTGGAATATAATCTTATTTTCAATATCTTATGGCTAAGAATGGTGGAAGATTATGACTATCATTGCTTTATAAAAGAAAAAATAAAAGAATCTGTGCAGGATAAAATTATTCTTAATAAAGCATAGCAAGACTCAACTAAAGCACAATCATCAAGAAGGTCTTCATATCTACTCTGTTAATTATATATTATTTAGTTCAAGAGACAGAAGAATATAAAGGACAGCAAGCTGGCCTCAGAATCAGAAACAAATGGTTCAAAGTCCTGTGTCTGTCATATAATCTACCTGTATGACAATTTCTTAGTGCTGCAAGCAGCTTTCTTAAGACTAAGTCGTGCAGAAGGGACTAATCTGCTGATAAAGTAAGTTTCCTCATCTTAAAACTCTGTCAGTGAAATCATAGTTGCAATTTCTTATCCTTGTTCTCTATCATGTTACTCCCTGTTATTTAGATATAGCAATGTTTGACTAGAAAGGAAAAATATAAAGCAACAAAAACAATCAATAAATAATTCAAGATAGAAAAGGTTCAAATTTTAAATAAGTAACACTTTATCAATACATAATTTGTCCAGTAGCAAACTATGTGTATGAAGCAGGGAAGAAACAGATTTGTGATTTATTTAGTATTGGCCCATATACAGTATCAAAAACCTGTGTGGGGTATTTCTGGGATCTGCTTATGATCAAATAGTTAGTATATGTTGAAGGCAGGACCTGATTCCAGATCTTCCTGTCTCTAAGGCTGGTCATCTACTATGCTAAGGTGTCTTGGTGCCAATCATACACACATACATACACACACAACACATAGAATAGGATTTCACATATTATTTTAGTTAAATATAAATGCTGATTTAAGAAGTGTGACATTGAAAAAACTGCTCAACAAGTATAATCTATATCAAATTGCTTCCCTTCTTAACTGGGTGGTGAGGGAAGAAGGAAGGGAATTTGGAATTCAAAATTTAAAAAAAGTTGAAAAAACTGTACATGTAATTGGAAAAATATTTGGAAAAAACTGCTTAGATAAAATTGCTTACAAAATTCAAAGTGATGCCATTGTAGTAAACTTTATAATTTAACCAGACCATCAGTCATATAAAATAACTGGTATATTTATTTTGTATTTTTTATTGAAAAACGACAAATATTATCTAATATCAGGAATTTATTCAGAGTTTTAAATTTTCAACCTCCCAGTTATGTCATAAGGTTATCATAAATTCAGCTTGATCTCTTAAATCTTAATTCTATTATCTTTTCTCTGTTAATCTCCAATTTATTCTAAATCTATATGTATGCATCTTGTTTGTAAATATTTGTATGTATACTGTCTCCATTAGATTATGAGTCCCTTAAGAGTAAGGACTTTCTTTTCACCGCTCACTACATCCTCAGCACTTAGCACAGTGTCTAGAACATAGTAGGTACTTAATAAATGTTTACTGACTGAAAAATTGACTAAACCCATTTGTTCAATTATACATTCAGGTAGAAAAAAGGGCTATCTTTAAAATTTTTTATTATACATTTAACAAATATGAATGCTTCAAAATAAATATAAGAAAAGGAGGATTTTGTGTGAAACTGTAAATATCTATGATATGCAGAATTTTTAAAAAGGATATATTAAATTTAACCTAGTCATGAATCTTCCTTGACTATGTCACCTACTGAACTTCTTTCTGTTCTAGTCTGTGTTTTAAAAAGTAATTTCCTGTTCTTTAAAAAAAAATCTGGATTACTCTTCATCAGCTCTTTTCTCTTCCCCCCACAAATTGTAACAAATTAACAATCAAATAAAATAAACATATTGTCTATGTCTAACAATTTATGTCTCATTCAGAATCTCTAGACTATTGCCTTTTTGCTGAGAGATGGGAGAAATGTCAACAATCAGGATGGCATTGATCGTAGTCTTACAAAATTAGTTTTCTATACATTTTTTAATAACTGTATAAATTGGTTTTTGCTCACTTAGCTTTGCAACAGTTCAAACAGATCTTCCTGTATTTCTCTGATTTCATTATATTTATCATTTCTCATCACAGTAATATTCTACCATATAATATATACCTCCATCTCCCATCCCTCCCCCATCATAGTCACTTGTTTAAGTCATTTTTCCAATTATGAGCACTCATGCTATTTCCAGTCTTTTGATAAAATAATGGATCTTTCCTCCGCCTTTGACCTAGTGAAGGTATTTACTAGGTCAAAGGTATGAACAGTTTAGTAACTTTTGGGGAAGAGTTGTAAATAGTTCCATAAATAGTTCCAGACTTTTCACAATGGTGCATTACTGTTCCTGTCTTCTCAGTGTTTCCAACAATTACCATTTTCCTCTTTTTCTCATTTCTGTCAATATGATGGCTATGAAGTAATACTTGGGAGTTATTTTGGCATTTTGTGTTATTTTGGCATTTCTGTTATTAGTGATCTGGAAGATTTTTTCAAATATATTTATCAACTGCTTTGTATCCATATCCTTTGATTATTTATATTAAAGAATAGAACTACATCCTTTCTAAATTTTAAACATATTTTAGACAAGAAGAGACATTTATTTCTATCTAATCAAGATCTAGTAACTTTGGCTCAAAATTAGTATTTTAAAGTGATAGGTAATTTGAACTGAGAATATGTTTATATGCCTTGTTACACTATACAATTTTATACTCATACCCATCAATTAATCAGTATAAAAGTAGATTCCATTTCATTTATTCTAAAATTTATCAGATTTTTTCTTTATTCCAAGGATACTTTTGTACTCCCAGACTCTTTATAACTAATATTTATGGGTTTCACTAGCAAATTTCAAGCCTAAAAGTATTCCATGACAAATTTTATTTGATAAATTTTTGTCTAATAATCTACATAAAAATAATGATCAGTGCTCCTCTCTGTATCGGTCATCGTTGTTCATCTGAGCTGTTGTAATAGCTTCTTAACTCACTACTTGATTCTAGTCTCTACCATCCTTCTGTTCAATTATTCCTCCAATATCTGCCAGATTGATATTCCTGAATTATTGGTCTGACCATGTCACCCTGCTGCTCAAAAAGCTTCAGGGACTCCTTATTGCCTCAAAGATAAAATACAAACTATATGACATTTAAAGCCCTCAAAAGTCTAGCTCCAAACTCTTTTTAAACTGTTTTCAAATTACTTTCCACTCACAGCTTATCTGTTTTGTATTCCCACTAAACAAGTGTATCTGCTTATCTCCACTACCTGCCATTCCATTCCATCTCCCATTTCTATTTTTTTGCCTAGGCTGGAATGTTTTGTTTCCTTAACAGTTTCTTGAAATTCCTTTCTTCAAGGGCCTACAGGAAAAGCCTTTCATGATCTTCATGATTATTAATGTTTCATTCCAAAATTACTTTGTTTACTTTGTATATATTTAATATTTACTTATTTCTATAAATATTACTTTGTCTCAGTAGAATGTTAAGCTCCTTCAGGGTAAGACTCTTTTAAAATTTTGGCCCTGACATCCTCATTTGATGTGCCTAGCACATAATAGATACTTAATAAGAATTTACTGAATTATTGCTTTATATGGATTTTTGGATTACCACTACTTTAATAATTTTTAACTATTTTAACCTGAAAAATATTAGAATTTAATTTCCCTTACCTGACATGTCTGCTGAGTCTCCTGTAATGGAAAAGCAGCAGAAAAATCATTAGATCATAAATAATACAAATGATAAAGAACAAAAATTTCAAAAACTATGATTTGTCAGCATTAGCTTTTAGGGCATTTTATAATTCATTAGTATTGGTAGCACTACTTTAAAAATGAAATAAATATTATTTTTACTTTATCATAGTCCAAGATAAATTAGATAAGCTAAATCTGGGAAATATTTTTCCTTTGTTTATCACAAAAATGCCATAACAAAATTCAGATAATTTCCCAACTTTTTTGATTGCATAGCTATTTGAGCACACAGTACTAATATTTATATATTTATAAATTGTATATTTGTACTGTTTTACTTATAATTATGCATATAAACAAAATTTAAAAGGGATAAGATAAAGATGACATAATATTCAGGATTATAGTTAAGAGAACGCAAATGGAATTTACTGAGTAATGAAGTGATATGGTTCAGATCTGAGCTTTAAGAAAATACATTTTGAGGGACAGCTAGGTGATGCAGTGGATAGAGCACCAGCCCTGAAGTTAGGAGGACCAGAGTTCAAATCTGATCTCAGACACTTAACACTTCCTAGCTGTGTGGCCCTGGGCAAGTCACTTAACCACAATTGCCTCTGCAAAAAAAAAATAAATAAATAAGACAAACAAACAACAACAACAACAACAAAAAAAAAGCATTTTGGCAGCTATGTGTTGAACAGATTGGAAAGGCAGAGATAAGGCAAGTGAGAAGTAATGAAGGTATAAAGTGGAATCCAACATGAAAGTAGAGGGTGCAGGAATATTTCACAGGGAGGTTCTATACTTAGTATAGTGTTATATTTTTGTATATTATTTTGAATACAGAAAATTTTGTTTGTATTTATTAGCACTAAAATCTTTTTCTGATAGAATAGACATATATAAAAGTGAAAATGTAGTTATCTTAACCACAGGTACAAGCAAGAGAAACACACTAAGGGAAAGTTTCTAGTTAATGTTTCACCTCTTTAATGCAAACAATCAAAACACAGGAAAACATAAAGGCTGCCATGTCTATTAGATAGTTCTACCTCTAGAAATCATAATTAGTACAAACAAAGACAATACAATTACTTCAGTTCTTTGCAAATTTTTTTATAATTGGTATGATCAACTGGCCAAATCTATAATGATCACAAATATGGTGCTAGAGAAACAAAGTATGGCATGGGGATAGAAAAGTGTCCTCAACCTGGGTTCAAGTCCTGTCTCTCACATATACTATGTGACCCAAAGCAAGTTGTATAATATATTAGTATTATAGTAACCTTTAAAGAGTATGAGTTAGTTAAAAATTGATTTGAATTGTTGGAGGGAGAACTGTTCCAAGAATTCCCTCAAATGAAAATGAAATCACATCAGCCCCCAAATGCCTAACCTAATCAAACTGACCATATCTGATAATTTTGCTTGTCTAGATATGGTATTTTTAAATTCTTAAACAGTGCCTAAGAAAGACATGGAAATCAAGACAAGAGGTTCAAAATACTAAAAGAACCAAATATGAAAGTAAGAGTCAGAGAAAAGAGATAATGAACAAAATTTCACCAATAAAAAAGATTTGTTCTTGGCTACCTGTTGCTGTCAGGTTCAATACTGATTTCTAAATCAGTTCTCTCCCCCCTTATTTTCAGCTGTCTTTTTCTTATTCCCTCTTGCAAATTATTCCACTTGATTTTAAAGTTGCTAACCTCAAGTTGTCTGTTGCTTAGATCTCTTTCTTTAGGGAGTTTAATTTTTACCATAGGAGTTTGCATTTAATGTACTAACATTCAGGAGACCATTTCTTTACAGGCTATGTATACAAAAAATAAATTGAAGGAAAAGGGATTGGGAGCAAATAACAAAATAAAACTGATTAGTTGCTCATGTTGAGAAGACTCTAAAGCAGTCAAACAAATAGATATATGTTAATCTCATTTTTTTTCCTAGTATACGCAGTATCCATAAAAACATTTTATTGTGGAAAAGTATTCATCCAAAACTCCTATGACATAGGTGCTGGTCTCAAGTTCTACCATTCACTATTTAATTTTTTTTAATCCCTTTTTAGGGGGGAGGGGACATCTGAGAAATGAAGTATTCTCCAATCCTAAAACAAATGCTTTAAAATTCCATTGTATTACTGGACCTCAATCTTTCTATTTTTCTTTAATATCTTTTGAATTAATGGAATTAAGAAATGGTATCAGATATAGAATGCAAACACTCACTGGGAATGTTTCACTATCAGCTAATAAGGTATTTACTTGGAAATCTCCCTTTATTATGGAAGAAACAGAATGTTTCAAGAAATACTTTGGATGAATTGTCGTGTAGTGTGGATCTGATTCACATGTTACTATTCCCAATAATAGTAATACAAGTACTCTACATTTATAGTGAACACTTTTCATATACTTCACATTTGTTTATCACAACAACCCTTTTTAAAATATATATAAAGCTTTTTATTTACAAAACATATGAGTGATTTTTCAACATTGACCTTTGCAAAAACTTTTTTTTCCCAAGCTTTTCCCCTCCTTCCCCCCACCCCCCACCCCTAGATGACAGGTAATCTAATACATGCTAAACAGGATAAATTATATGACAAATACAATACATGTATACATATCTATACAGTTATCTTACTGCACAAGAAACCCCAGATCTAGAAAGAGAAGAAGAAAAAAACAACCTAAGAAGGAAAACAAAATGCATGGAAATATTCACAGAAAGCGTTAAAATGCTGTGTGGTAGTTCACACTCAGTTCCCACAGGCCTCTCTCTGGATGTATATGACTATCTTTATCGCTGAAGAACTGGTTTGAATCACATCATTGTTGAAGTGAACCATGTCCATCAAAATTGATCATCGTATAGTCTTGTTGCTGTGT
>JAJPUD010003460.1:66570-139502 GCA_023553655.1 Myrmecobius fasciatus
CAGAATGGTTGGATCCGTTCACAGTTCCACCAACAATGTATCAGTGTCCCAGTTTTCCCACATCCCCTCCAACAGTTATCATTATCATTTCCTGTCATTTTAGCCAATCTGACAGGTGTATCACAGCAACCCTAAGAAGATAGGGTATGTATTTTTTTTTTACTTTCAGTGCAAATTTCTAAAATATACATACACAGTATATATACAATAGAAGTTTTCTGTTGTTACACAACTAAATCTGTTAATTAACAGATAAATGCTAACACATTTGGGAACTAAAATCGGATGCAAGTGTGAAATAGCTTAATGTTTTTAATCTGTATTTGTGGTCTTTTTTTTTTCCTATGCAACTAGAGAGATGAATTTCTTAGGTTTTGCCATTCCCTTGCTAGTAATTATATTTATCTATAAGATTAAATATTTAAAGTACAAAATTCTTTCAAGATGATATGAACATAATATATACATATATGTGTGTATATATTTTTTTATATAAATGTACTCTATATATACCTATACGTGTATGTGTGTGTGTTCTTAAAAATAGGGGATAAGACAAAAATGTAAAAGGATTTTTAAAAATTCAACAGAGTAGTAAACTTTAATAAAACAACAAGATTATATTTAAAAATCTAAGAATAGGATATGTGTGTATGTGTGTATTTCACTTCTAAACGTTTCTAATGGGAACTAGTCATATTTTAGTAGTAAGTTCTCAAAATTGGATAAAAAATTTTTCATGTAAAATTGCATTAATAATTGCAAAGGATTTTAAACATTTTTTTCCTTTCCCCCTATTTTGAAGTATCTTTGTGATAACATTAAGAGATGGGAGGACTCATTTTCTCAATCAGGTACTCTTCCTTCAGACTGGATATTTTCCTTATCTGATACAGGATTTGGGTAAAGATAGAGCAATTCTCTGAAGTTTCAGGTGAATCATGAGTTCCTAATTTGTTGTTCTTATAATTCTATTGTTAATAGACTTTAGATCCATAAGGTTTGAGTTAGTTTTCATCATATGTACTTTTTATTGGAATAGCAAATTTAGGAGATTGTACTAAATTGAAGTGAGTCTTATTACTGGCAGATTTTAGGAGAATTACCTAGGGGTCTCTGCAAGTAACAGAGAAGCAGAGCTTCTATGAGAAGCCCCCTTTAGAACTGCCCTTTAGAACAAGGCCTATTTCACAATGTCCAAGGGAAGATGTTTCCAGAGACCAGACAACTACACAGGACATCTGGGACTCAAGGTAAAATGTGCTAAGTGAACATTGGGAGTGGGTTACCAGGTTACAAGGAAATTTACTATTATTTAATAATGACATTCATTATTATATTGCTCTGATCATTTGTTTCCTGGTGTTTATGTTAATTGAGTTTCTTGGAAACATTAGTGAGATATATAGATATAGATAGATATAGATACACACACACACACACACACACACACATCTCCTTTTTCGATTAGTACATGCTGAGCCCTCCAAGTGGTTTAAACTGTAACCTGACTTATTTTATCTACAAATGAAGAAATTCAAGATTTGGAATGAATAAATGAACTGCCTAGATAACAAAGTTGAAATAGCAGGGTCCAGAACGCAAACTATGACAACAGTTAGCTTTTCCCCCCAACATTTTTTAGTGGTATAGCCATAACTTGAACAGAGTATAGTAATGTATGTGTCCTAATATTTTTTTCCATGAAAATATCATTTAAGTCCAACATTTTCCTCTTATATGTTAAGTTTCTTTTTAAAAACATACCTACTTGGCCAGTTGCCACTACGTTGATAAATTTAGGGTGCTGATTTACAGTGAGGCACAGAATGTCATCGTTATGTTCCTGATAAAAACTCTGAAATCCTAAAATTAAGAATATATATTAATTCACTATATTAATTATTAAGATTTTGAAAACATTTAAGTAAAAATGTAAAATATTGCTTACTCTAAATTAATGGTATCAAGCTCAAAAAGAAATGGATCTCTGCAGATAGCACACTGATAGAGAAAGCCTCAAATTAACATTATTTATGTTGAATTCTATTTATTTTGTTAAACAATTCCCAAATACATTTTAATTTTGTTTAGCCAAATCTGGGGAGTTTTGAGGATTCAAGTGGCCCACTGCCCTTAATTTGACATCTCTGTTTAGAGTATATCTAGGGAATATTGCATATCTAGAATATATTACAGGGATGAATTTAAATGCTTTCATAATTTTCTTCCTGTTTCATAATAAAAAAATTAGTGGGAAAGATAAGAAATATGTGAATAAATATTTCAGCAATATATTTGATCTTTTTAAATTATGGTTTGAATAATTTTAAATAATAATAATAATAATAATAATTGCATTTATGTAGCACTTTAAGGTTTACAAAGTGCTTTACAAATATCTAATTTAGGGGCAGCTAGATGGCGCAGTGGATAGAGCACCAGCCCTGAAGTCAGGAATACCTGAGTTCAAATGTGGTCTCAGACACTTAACACTTCCTAGCTGTGTGACCCTGGGCAAGTCACTTAAACCCAATTGCCTCAGCAAAAAACAAAACAAAACAAAACAAAAAAAAAAACTCCCAAATATCTAATTTAACCTTCAACAACTCCACAAAAAGCTAGCTAGGCTATTATTTCTTTGATCTTCTTCACAGTCTGACCTTCTCTTTGGATTTTTGGCTGTACATCTTGGTCTGCAAAATTTACACCCATCCTACACATTTGCCTGAGCAACTGTTTATATTTTATATTTTCATAACAAGTTCATAGAGAAGTATAGTTGTATTGTATTATAGTAGATACAAGTGAATTAATATTATAATAAAGCTCCTTTCTTAACAAAGATGTCACTAGGAAATCATAATGAAAGGAAGACAGTGTGATCATTCTAAGAGATTATCAATTTAATAATAATGAAAAAATTCTGCTAATTTTAATAGCTTCATTCATCTTAAAGAGTTTCTATTACTGTGGGAGGTTTCCCTGATATTTAAATAAAGTGTTTTTGCAATGCAATTTAAATTAAAAAAGGGATATAGATTTCCCAACCTGTTGCCACATTGTGTAAGATCCCAACAGATGCAGTGTGGTAAATTATATCATTGCCATCATTCAAATAGTGAACATTGTTCCTGCAATCTTTGCCTCGATAGCCAAAAACAAGTTCCAACACAAGATCCTATCAAAAATAAGGATACAAATATTATGAATTTAAAAATCTTTAAGATACCTTTCCCAAAGCTTTGCTCTATGGATAATATTGAAATAATCCTTAAAGCTGTGTTGTGTATATTTTAAAGTGTAGTGTTTCTAAGACCAAATCATAAAATTAGAATGATGCCTAATTTCTAATTCTAGGCATAATTCTGCACATAATTTTTTTGTTCTATCATTTAAAGTTAGATTTTCCTGAGATTCTTTTCAGTGCTTACTAAATTACTTAATAATAACAAAATTCTAAAACAGAATATAGAAAAGGTATCCTCTTAACCAAAGAGTTCTGATTTTTTCTTTAAAAAACCTGACAAAGAATCAGATTGGAAAAAAAGGAAATGTCCGTGATATGTATTCTAAATTTTTGATTATTATTAAACATTCTAATATTATTAATGACAAAGTATTATGTGCATCTAAGTCAAAATTATTCCTGACATAAGTACTTAAATCTTTCAGCTAATTGCTAAGTTAGACCTAATAATTGTACAATTTCAAATCAAAAATAATTCATTTGCAATTTCATGAGGAATATATAATATAAACGCTACATCGGAGTCTAGAAATTCTTTAGAATTTATTCCAAATTGAGATTCTGTTCAATTAAAGGACTAATACACACTAAGAAAAGGACATAAAACTCAGTTTTGATTAATATTAAAGCAGGCCCCAATTAGTATCAAATGGAATTTTCCTTACCTCAATAGGTCTCTTTTTTTTGCCAATATTATTTGTCTGAAGTTTTTCAGGCTGGGGTAATGCCCTACTAACTGGTGGTCTGAAATAGAGAACTGTGAATAAGAAAAGGCCATCTGTCACCCATTCTGTTTTTTAAAAAAAAACTTCTAATCTATCACCTGAAAAGGGAAAGCTGTTAAATTAAACAATACTCATCTTAATATTAAAACCTTTATGAACACTGAGAAGCAGTGAGGATAAGTTCCAGCTGTGATACTTACTAGCTATGAAATTATAGGTAAATCATAATCTGAAACTCAATTTCCTCATCTGTAAAGTAAATAATAACATTTGCACCATTTACCTCTGAGAACTGTTTTGAGGAAAGTTACTTGCAAATTGTAAAACACTAAATAGTAGTCTAAAACTGTTATCAACCCATAGTAATACGTGGTTGTTTCTTAAAAGTTTTTTTCAGTATGTTTTAATTTCTACATTTTTCATAAATTAAAGCATATTATTCTTAGCCTTTATATCCCTAACATTAAAGTGAGTGGGAATTATAATCTATAGTTTAAGGACTGTAACTTCCTTGAGGATAGGATTATGCTCAGTACATGTTGGATTTTAAAATTACTATAGAAAATTAGTGGTCTAAAACAGTAAAGAGTAAGAAAAAGTCAAATATAAGCCACTCTCTGTAACAATGTTTCTTAATCTACCAATCATAATGCAATTACTTACTAATTTTGTATAGCATAAATCATTAAAGATTTTAAAAGCATTCACTAGGTTTTAAAAAACTAATTATTCCTCACAACATCCCAATGAGGTATATAAGAATCAGGTATCCCCAATAATATAACTAGAGAAAGAAATTTAAATAGGTCAAGTGATTTGCTCATTTTCATACCAGCTAGTAGTCAAATTAGGAATAGAAGTTTAGAGAATTTTTGGCCCAAAGCAATTTTTTTTGTTGTTTTCCTGTAATATGCTGAAAGTGCATAGTAGGAGGGAACACATACCAAAAGTATGGAGAAAAAATTAATGTAAATGGTGTAAATGTTGCTAGTTAATCCACATAGTTTTTTGTGTGTCCCCAAAGCCAAATTATAGTCAGGAATGATAATAAAATAACCAATAGAAGGTGAGAAAATAATGATATTAAACTCTTAGGTGCAGCTAAAATTACTAAATTCACTAGGCACAGATAACTTAGTGAGAGAGGCATATATGAAAGAGCTTGTTGGTATTCTCATTTTTCTCACTTTCTGACCACAAGTCTGCTTTTTAAAATTATATAACCAGGAAGGGCTTTTACCATCTTAGATGTTTTAATTTTTCTCCAGAATATAATTTTTCCTCAGGAATTCCTTTCAAATAAGTAAATAACTAATTTCCAACATTTCAAAATTTGAATAAAACTATCTAAATATATTTTCATGCTTTATAGGCAGCAAAGCGCTTTTTAAATAATTGTTTCTACCTATCACTAAAATAATTCCTCTCTTATTTCTTCCATTCCTCTATTAATAACAGATTTCTAATTTTTCTCTTCTTAATCTTTACAAACTTGAATTCCAGTTTGTCTTATGAATTGATTTTAACACATTATGATTAAAATCAAGATTTCCTTGTTTTAAAAGTGCCTATTATTTGATAATGAGCTAAATATATAGATTTATTAATTCTAAACATGCCATTATTTAGGAACTTTACACTGTAAGAGAAGATGGATTAAATGAATTACTGAGTAGCCAAAATTAATTTTATTGTACTCTGCCCAGAATATAAAGTAACAGTACAAAATCTGATAGACTGAGCTATCTTGGATCCTAAAGAAAGGAGATTACCAGAAGATACTCATATAACACTTATAAATCATATAACAGCGAACCATGCATGGATTCTGAGAACAGTATTATAGCAGGATATCAGTATTAAAAATATTTAAGAAAGTTCATTATCATCTAAATCCACTGCAGAAAACTATACCTCAACAGAACCAAGAAGAAGGCATACAACATCAGTTTACATTATCCAGGGTGTTGAAGGAGTATGGTTATAAAACAGATCTTCCCCTGGACCAACATTTCCAAACCTACTGCTTTGCAAAGACACTGGAAGTCAAAAGAAGTTGGCAAGGGGTAGGATCTCTCTTACCATTCTTTAAACACCATGAATGAAAAATGAATTAACAAACTATGTTATATTTAAAAATATTCCTTACTGTAAAAGTTATGTAATATGTTTGCTATAGAATATAAGGCCAAGAAGAATTATTGTTTTTATCCCTTCTATTGTGATTTTGATTTTAACAGGACAATTAAATTTCCTGCAGTGTTACTATCTATTATCTCTTTTTTTAATTATAAGAAGTAATTATAAATTAGAAACTTGTTTTTAATAATCTTCCATTTGATGCAAAGTTTTTTCCTAAAACAAAATAGCTTAAAATGTTGTTTGAAGAAATCAAGAAAAGATGAATACATATATATCAACTTACATATAATAAAAATTAAATGATTAACTCCATAAGTTTTGGACTTACTTTTCTCTGAAAAATCTCCAAAAATTACTTTAAATAAATTCAAGGAATGATAATTTTAGCCAACATTAATAAACAAATAGCAACTGATTAGCACATAATAATCATTCTTAAATAATTTTTAGAAAAGAATGACTACAACCAAACTTTAAAAAAAACTAAATCATATCACTTTACCTTAAAAATGAAAAGCATTTTAATCTAAAAATGTAAATAGCTCATATATTATGTTTATCTAAAAGTTAGGATCATGTAAATTTCTCCAACCAGCTTATATATCTAAACACTAAAAAGAAGCACACTACAGCAGTTTAATGGTATTCAGTTTTTAGCCTCTTCCAGAGATTAGCAATGATTTGCCCAATGGAATTGTTTGTATAAAGATGATGTTTGTCAGGCAAGTACTAGACTAAAATGTTACTACAAGTGCATTTTACTAAAAAATCAAAAATATTAAATATATAATAAAAATGTAATAAATAAGAAGCTGTTTCAGTGGAACTCGTAAGTCTAAAACAAAATGTAAAAATCTGAAGACAAGTGAGGTACATTCAATAACAGCTTATTTAGATGAAAAATAATGAAATATAAAATGAGGAATTGTAAATACAGCAAAATAGAAGAATTACCTGGAACCCCTTTCCAGCAGCAGGTAAAAAAAAAAAAGAGAAAAAGATTATAAGTTTGCACTTTAGCTATTTGTAAAATGTTTCTATTTTATATTAACAAATAGGTCCCCTCCTTTAGATTATGCCTCTAGAAGAGGCTTAAATTCTTCCATTAATTGTGATGAAAGTTTAAAAAAGGAGACAAGAATGAAAAAAAGAGACAGGATTACAAATTTCAAACTGAAAGGGCCCTGGGAGAATGTTAGTTCCTTAAGTTACAGATGAAGTAACTAAAGAAGGCTCAGGGAAATAAACTACCCTGCCTAAGTGGTCAGTAGCAGAGCCAGCATTCAAACCCAGGTCCTACAATTCTGAATTTAGTATTCTTTCTAGTATACCAAATTGTCTTCAAAAACTTTGTGTTGTGAAGTAAGACTACCACTCTCATTTTTCCTGTTTTATACATTATTTCAAGTCTTAATGAAATTTTCAAGAGTATCCTTGAGCTACAAGGCCTTATTTTAACTCCAATGTACTTGAGATGCTATATGCTTGTGAATCCTGAATAACAATCTCAAAGGAACTAAAACTACAAATAATCCCAAGGTAAATGGAAAGGTGTATAGGTGACATTAAGTAGGCTAAAGTGTTAACATGATGATTTACATGCAAAAAATGGCACTAAGGCCTTTCTTTACTGGGAATTGATATGACTGGAAATGGAAATAAAGTGAAAAAGAAGGATAAAGTATCAAGAATCTAAAAGAATATGAGAAGTGTTTCTAGTATGTGAGGTTAATCCTCTATGAAGAAATTATGGGACAACTGAATGGGATAACTACTCAAGATAAGAGGATAGAGAATTGCAATTGGGCTGATAAAACAATTTAGACCAATAAAATTCACAGTCCTTGAAAGTACCAAAAAATTCATTTTCCAGCTTTTGTCCTGTGGTTCTGCTTTCCCATTCATAATTACAGACCTTGGCCATCTTCCTCTTGTGCTGTGTCCTGAGATCATGTTTTTCTGGGGAGACCCAGAATAACTACTATATTTATACCATGCCATAAATTTCTTCCTGCAAACCCATTCTATCTCTTGCTATCTCTTACAATAACTAAGTAACATTATTACTACTGGAAAGGAAGTGTCCTATCTCCACAGGTAACCTACACTACACCTGTTGCTGCCTCAGAGCCAGCCTCCTTAGATAAGACTACCCAGGATTTCAGTGTACTGGTGCCCTGTGTCTTCCCATCTTCTGCTTAGGCCAGACTAGTCATCTTCCTCCTGCCTCAAAGCAATCACTTCAATCAATATCAGCACAAGGTTATCTTCCATCCCCTGTTGCCAGCTCAATGTCCCTACTG
This sequence comes from Myrmecobius fasciatus, assembly GCA_023553655.1. Classification (NCBI taxonomy): domain Eukaryota; kingdom Metazoa; phylum Chordata; class Mammalia; order Dasyuromorphia; family Myrmecobiidae; genus Myrmecobius; species Myrmecobius fasciatus. The sequence continues at coordinate 74,991 of JAJPUD010003460.1, forward strand.
GGATGAGGAAAACCTTCCCTGCAAAGAAAATGAACACTTCTTCGGACTTTAGCCTTCCCAAATCCTGTTGTGTCTGTCTTTTGAGGGTAGAGGAATAGTGTCCACCACTCAATGATAAATGTTTATATCCCAGGTCATATACTGCACATTTCAGTCACTTTGAATTCCTGTTTCCAAAAAATTATCCAAAAAATAAGGCTGAAGAAGATCAAATAACTTGCCCCCTTCCGAAACTTATGGGATTGTGTCTAAGGATTTGAACTCAAGTTTTCTTGATTCTTAGTTCAGCACACCACCTAGCAATGTTCAAAACCTTCCAAAAATCTGACTCCAGCCTAGCTTTCTAAATTTATTTCACAATGTTTTCCTTTACAAAGTCTGTTCTGCCAAATTATATTGTTAGGTATTTCCTAATTTTGTTGTGTTTCTTTTGCCTCTGCATTTATAACATAAATATACACATACATACTGGGGCAAGTTATTTTATCTCCCTCAGCCTTATTTTTTGCATAAGGAAAATGGGGATAATAATAAGATTTACCTCACAGTATTGTGAGGATCAAAAATTAACATATATATATATTACTTTATGTTATTTCTTTGCTGAGGCAATTGGGATTAAGTGACTTGCCCAGGATCACTCAGCTATGAAGTGGTAAGTGTCTTAAGTTAGATTTGAAATCAAGTCCTTCCTGACTTCAGTGCTGGTACTCTATCCACTATACCAACTAGCTGTCCCCCCATATATGTTATTTAAAAACATCAAAGTGTCATATAAATGCTAGTTATTGTTATTATTGGGATGGTAATAGCAAGAATAAAAAGAGAAAGAGTAGTGTGGTGGCATCTCATTGCACTGTTGGACATCTTTGTTAAAATGCCCTTGTTAGAGTGAAGTAAAATCTTTCCCACATAACTCAAACTCTATTACCTTTTTCTGAAGTAAAATAAAATGAAGTCCAAAATGAATCTCTGCTGTGTTGACTAAGAATTAAATAAAGCTAACTGGAATGAGAAGAATAATTTTACTGAAATGAATAATCCTTCACTGACAAATGATTTTGGTTTATAACAGCTTAATATTTGAGATTCTCTAAAACATGGAAATTAAGCATTTTATTAAATGTTTAACAAGTATTTTAATGAAAAAAGTTGTTCATAAACCAAATAATTCTAATTTTGGCAACCACTTTTATATACATAATATAACCCTAATAATGTTCTTACTCAAGTATATCAATGTTTTTTTTTTCCTAACTAGTTATGTAAAATTACACTCGTTTAACTGAATGTTCTTTTACATCAGGTCAGAATCTGTTTTGAGTCAAAGGAAATTGCAATGTAAAAAAAAATCAGACAGGTAATTTTCTTTTTTTCTTTTTTGGCTGAGGCAAAGGGGTTAAGTGACTTGTCCAGGGTCACACAGCCAGGAAGTGTTAAATGTCTGAGATCAGATTTGAGGACTGGTGCTCTTTCCACTAAGCCACCTCGCTGCCCCTCAGACAAGTAATTTTCAAAATAAACTACAAATTTTTATAAAAGAAAAAAATAAAGAGAATTTGTCAATAATATTTCCTATTGACACTTACCTAACTACTCCTTGCCTTCAGAAAGCACAAAGGGGAAAAAAAAGAAAAGAAAAAAAGAAAACCATATGAATTAAAGAAACAAAGGCAAGATTTCAGCAAAAAATCTAAGAATAAAAAAGAGAGCTAAACTTATATTAATGCTTTTGGCTCCTCCTTTGTCACTGAAAAAACAATGTTCCCAAAACCTGCATTTAATTTCTTCAAATAGTTACAAACTATAAAATAGTGATACATATAAAAACCATGAAGGTCTTTTAGACTTTAGTATAAACAAAAACCATGAAAAGCATAGCAGATAAATACAAATGAATTACACACATACACACAAAAATAATAATGATAATTAACATTTTATATAACATATTATACACAGGCATTGTACTGAGCATTTCACAACTATATATCTTATTTGGCACTCACAACATCCCTGGGTCATAGGCACTATTATTATCTCTATTTTATAGCTGAGGAAACTGAGGCAAACAAGTTAAGTGACTTGCCTAGGATTACATACATAGTGACTAAGGACATACCTAAATTCAGGCTTTCCTGACTCGAGGACCACAACTCAATCCACTGGATCATCTAGTCTCCTTGACTTCTATGTCTACTGTGTAAGAGCCATCCTACTTAACTTTTGAAAGATTCATCACCTGGTTGTCTTCGTGTGGTGATTTTTTTTTTTGGAGGAGGTTGGGGGGATAGCCATAGGGATTGGAGTGTGAATTGGTGGGAGAAGGCCCTCACAAACCATTCTTGATTGGACTCAATATTCAAGCTGACAAAAAAATTTGAAGGATCCCTTAAGTGTATATATGTAACTCAATATTACCTAATGAAAAAAAAATTTAAAGTTCACTGATTTTCTTACTTACCTGGAGTTTAGATTTTTATTTTTTCTCTTTTGTTAAATTCAATCATATGTCTAATAATATATTAGGGCCAATAACTCTTTATTGCGTATTTTTCTAAAATGAAGACAATAAACTTGTTTCATTCTTAGTCAACTTGTTCAATTCAAATCTAGACCAATAATATTCAGAGTATTGGACAATACTTCAATATACTTCTTACATAACTTAGTATTGTTCTTTCTAAAGAATATATACTATTTTTGACAATACACGTAAAGAATTGAGGGAGGGGGCTATTTTTTGACTTCCTAATATATTTTTATTTCATTAAATACTTCCAAGTTACATTTTAAAATGTTAACATTCATTTCAGGAAAAAAAAAAACTTTTGAGTTTCAAATTCTCTCCCTCCCTCATTCTTCCTTCTTTGAAAAAGCAAGGAATTTGATACAGATTATATATGTGAAATCATATAAAACCTAATTCCACATTAGCCATGCTGCAAAATAAAACACAAAAAACTCAAGAAAAATATGAGTCAAAAATCTTTGATCTACATTCAGTCTCCATTAAATTTAAAATAAATTCAAATTCTGACACTTTTTGGTATGTAACTCTAAATTTAACAGTTACCTTTCATCTACTGTAGGTTCTTTTTGCTGTAAATGAGGCTTGATTCCAAACATCGGCCGGATATTTGTTGATAAGGTTCTGATGGTGTAAGTAATCTCATTCTCCCTCATAACATCACTATCATATCCTATCATCAAAATCGTAAGAATTACTATTCTCTTAGAAATAAAAGATTGGAGTGACTGCTATGGTTTCATAAACTTGTTAAAAAATATAAAGACTAATCTCCCCCCCCCCAAAAAAAAAACCCAACCACTTCATGAAGTGGATGTCCCTACTAGGAGAGAGATGGTCTTTGAGAGCCATTTTTAGATAAGTTTAGAAGCACTTTCTTGAATTCTACACACAAAAAAGGAAATAAAGCAACATCTCTGATTATGACCAGAAGATTGAATGGCTTACTGTCTTTTATTGTGAAGTCAAAAAGACTGATTTCAAATGTACTAGTTCTGAGACCATGAGCTTCCTGTGCATCAGGCAACTAAGTCACAAAAAAATTGCTAGTCGCATTAGTGAGGAGGCTTTCCATACTTGGTTTTACAGATCCAGGCCACCAAAAATACATTTTTCTTTTTAAATTCTGAATTTGCTTAATAAAAGCTAATTTTAGGATAAAATTGTGTTTTCAACAATTTAAATTCTTTCAAAAGCTTGATGAAAAGTGTCAAGAGGTTTGAGAACCAAGAATTTGATTTAACACATAATGTGCATGCCACAAAAAGATATGATAACTACATCCATACATTAACTAATATAAATTAACTCATTACTCTAGGTGAAAGTGATTTATTAAAAGCTAAAAATACATTTATAACCAACACATTTATCAAACTATTATTAGGCAGAATAACATATAACTTTGTCCTGATTTAAAATTTAATTGCCCTAAATTTTAGTAAAATTCATCAATACATGTTAAGCTACATATTTACTTTTTTACTTCAGGTTATAGAAAACCCAATTTCAGCATTTTAAAAAGGATAAATGATGCTAAAAATAAAAATCGCCTCCCTCATTAATTTCCATTAATATTTTATTAGGTATTAACATTTTATTTAATAAGTTATTATAAAATTGACTTTAGAAGTAAACCCATAATTTCTAATCTAGCTACAACATTTTAAAATAATTTATATACTGCTAAAACTTTCTGATACTTTCTTTGAAAATTAGTTTTATTTAAAAATTACATACCTCCATCTTCCTCAGATTCTATATCAGATTCCTCACTATCACATGGTCTTTTTTCTCGATAACCTTCCATTTCATAAGTCCAAACCATAAGAGATGTATCTGGACCTCCTACTGTGACCAATAAACTGTCATCATAAGTCCAGCGAACATTTGTGACATGTGTACTATGGGCTACATACTTCTTAAACTTTCCAAATTTTCCCTAAAAATATGAAAAAAATGAAAGTTTAATTTTAAAAATATATTTAGTACTTTAAAGAAAAAGATTAAAATTCTAATCATGAATATCCAGTAGTTTAAGCAATTCTTATATTTTAAAATAAATGATCATAGTCACCTAAAGGAATTTTAATTTACAAAGTAAAAAGCAAGCTACAATCCCTTTGAAAGTATTTTATGAATACTTCCTGTGTTATGTTTTCTTCTTAAATGTTATGAGAAAACATAAATTTGTAAATTAATAAAAAGGCAGTTACATAAGTTTCTTTCATTTAGTACAAATAACAATAGGAAAAGGTCTGCAAAACTTAAAGTATTAAATGGTTCCAATGTTATATAGAATTAGTGATGTACTTTATTAAGTGATGACTTAAATTAACAAATTCTCTCAGAATGACATTACTTTCAAAAACAAAAAACACTTGGCAAGTAAAAGATAAAAATAGAAGTAATAATCCCTTAAGCAGTGAGATGGGGGAAGAAACAATATTTTGTTATACATTCCTATGCCTATACCTCTAGTAATTTGTTTCCAAGAAAATCTGATTTTTGTAACATTTTCTTTGATAATAAATATACTGCATTATATAAGACTTACATGTCACTTCTAAATGGAACCAAGACCAGAAAATTATTCTATGCCTTTCATATTGTTGATAAACTTCACGTAAAATTAATAAAAACAACTTTATTTTAAAATTATCTCAATAAAAATTAAATTGTTTTAATATTGTTTGACTATTTGACCCATTTATCATGTAATTCAATGGAACTGTCATTTTGACACTATTGTGTCTGATAAAGCAATTTTGTATAACTGATGATATTAGGTAAAGTATGTATGTGTTTTTCTCTAAAATGCTATGAAATGGTTAACACTAAGCTATATATTTACTTTTTTACTTCAGGTTATAGAAAACCCAATTTCAGCATTTTAAAAAGGATAAATGATGCTAAAAATAAAAATAAAAATCCAAATCCCCCTAGTTCTCCGTGATCAATGAAAAAATACATACTTTGGCAGGATATCTAAATAACTTCACAAATCCAAAATCATCACCAGTAGCTAAGACGACATTGTCACTTGTGAGACAAGAGGCAGTAACATCTGTGACTTCTCCAATTACTGGCCAAATTCCCTCACAACAAGAACCAAGAACACTTGTCCATGATGCCCAACTAATTTTTTCTACCTACAAAAATAAATTTGTTTAGGTTTTACATTAGTTTTCAACAACTCGTAGAAAAACTTTCAAATATTTCTTCTTACAAATTATGAATTGAATTAATTATATCATCACAAAGATAATTTATCATAAAATATAGGATCTATGGGAAAAGAGATGTTGAGAGATTTAAGTATATAATGTCTTGCTTTACTTACAATCTCACTTTTTTTTTTGGCATGGCAATCAGGGTTAAGTGACTTGCCCATGTCACACATCTATTAAGTGTCAAGTGTCTAAGGCTATATTTAAACTCAGGTCCTTATGACTTCAATGCTGGTATTCCATCCACTGCACCATCTAGCTGCCCCTTACAATTGTATTCTTAACAGGGAAGGATTCAATAACCTTTCAATTGATTATTATTAATTAGGCTATTAATGAGGTTCAAAGGAGGTAACTATTTTGGAGGACTGCATATTATGATGGAAAGAGAACAGAACACAGAAACAGAGTTTCTGGGTTCAGATCTGGTACTTACATATCTATAGTCACAGGTAAGACACTTAACCAAAGACTAATTTGCAAAATGTGAGTAATAATACTTGTGGTACTTTTCTTGAGAAAGGTGTTGAATATCAAAGAAGATAATGTATGTAAAGCACTTAGCAATCATAATAATGTTTTATTATTGTAATACTAATGAAATATCTAAATTTTTAGTATTTCTCTAGTCACAAAGTTGATTTTTACAGATAATTTCTTCTATTCACTGTGCAATAAACACAACGAAAACAGAATCCAAATTGAAGCCAAAGATCTAAGTTCAAGTTTTGTTTGCAACATGTATTAGCTGCCTTCCTGGGCAAGTCACTTACCTCTAAGACATACAGGCAGCTTTTTAAAACTGTAAAGTTCACTGTAGAGGGAATTTTATTACCTATGAAATCAGTGAAATTCCTACCTATATGTTAAGGAAATTTTAATGACTGAATATGGATAGCTGCTTTTAGTTGCCTATAAAATATTTCTTCATAAACTTGAAGAGATATTGAGCTGATTTTTAATCTTCTTTTCTTGATGCTTTATTTGTTTTAACTTTTCTCCACAGGTCCTATGTTCTAATGCAATTCATAATTTGCTAAATCTGGGGAGGGGAGAAGGAAGCTAACTATGTTTTGTGTTTTGGAAAATAACAAGATAATTTTTTCAAAGATTTGCCCATTCTCTTTCATTACCTCCTCTTCACAATAAGAATGAATACTTCAAATAATATCCCACAACTGCTAATGAATGGAATACATATTTCACATGTACTCAAGGGAAAGACAGAAAACATGCTTAAGACTTTTAAATAACATTCATACAGAAAAATTCTCATCAATAATGTGTTTTCCTACCTCTAGACTAGGAATAATCTGTTTTTTCCCCCGGGGAGCTTCAAAGAATAATTGTTCTTTAGCACCAGTATTGACCTGTAAAAGCTTTCCTTTAAAAAACATAAATAGAATGTATAAGGTTATATTATTTCTGTGTCTTAGATACAGAAAAACATTAAATTCAAAGATCTATAAAAATGTAGGTAACTTTAAATTCAATTCAATTTAACAAAAATTTCTTAAACACTTAAAAAGATAAAAATGAAAGCAATTTCTACCCTAAATATGCTTAAAGAAAAAAATATATAAATAGCTATGTGCTGACTAGTATGAATGAAGCATCCCCTAAAGCAATCAGATATATTGGAATTCACATGTATTTAAATCTATATTTTTTGAAGTTGCAATTATTTATAATATGGTCACTGATACTAGCCCAATGGAAATATACAAGTGCAGATTCAAATAATGCAATCACTTTAGGAGAATCATAATTCACAATAATCAAGAACTAGCTGGATACAGATAAATAAAAAATATTTACAAATTAATTTTGAAGGAGAAAAAAGTTTACTCCTGGGAAAGTATTGGGGAAGACCTTTGGCAGTGAGGTGAAACTTAAGCTGAGTTACAAAGAAGTCAAAGATAACAAGATTTGAAAGTGAAGCAGAACATTCTGTGCATGACAGAGAGTCTGGGTAAAGGTATGGAAGTGGGAAATGAAGAGTAACAGATGGAGAAGAGTTAAGTAAAGACCAGTTGGGTTGTAATACAGGATGTGGGAAAAAAAGGTGAAGTAAAAAAAAAAAGATAAAGATATTGAAAAGAGGAATTTGTATTTTAACCTAGAGGTAATAGGGAGCTACTGAAACTTCTTGAGTGGGAGAACAGTATGCAGAAGTCTAAAAAAATAATTTCTCTGAGAAAATTTTAACATACAACCCAAATATATATTTAGAAAAAGAATGAAACAAGAATACCTCAAATCCTTCAAAAAAGGATAGCAAATAGTTAGGATAATTATAATTATCAATCTAGAGAAATGCCATTTAGTATTGGATTATACAATTAGAAAAAATAAAAAATCTAAAGGCAAAAAATCTCATACGCTCTTAAAATCTCTATTTTACTGTATCATGCCAAAAGTTAGGGGATTATGTTTCTAAAGATTCAAAAACTAGATTATCTTCTTAGCAAGGTTGAAATTATGTTAAATTCAGTATTGTAACAAAAATGTTCTATCACTTGTAAAAAAAACAATTTTATCATTGTAAAATAAAATGTACATTGTAAATTGTATTATAATTGTAAAAAATGAAAGTTCTTTAGCACAATATCTAAATAGCTTCATAAATAAAAACAAAGTATCTCCAAGGATGATTGTTAAGTGGATAATATTAGAATTAATTTAATAAAATTGTGGACAATGTTATAGCATAAACATATACACAAAATAACATACAGATATTTAAAATAATAATAATAATAATAATAATAATAATAATAATAATAATGCATATAATGTCTTTGAGTTGAGAAATGTAATTTTTCTATTTTCCTAAGGTAATGCATTGAATACAATTTTTGGGGAAAATTATTACTCAAGTTCTTACCTCTTAAATCCCAGTCAATATGTGTTATGTAACTGGTAGCACCTTTGCAGATTCCTACTCGCTTACTACTCATGACATTATATATATCCACAAAGCTGTCATAGGATGCCACGGCTAGATATTTTCCAGAACCTATTAATATATGCATAGGAATAGGAGAGTTTTTCTTATCACAAAGTATAATTTATTTTCTGCTATTATATATAGTTAGGGTTATTTAAACTTTAAAAAATCTAAGGAATTCACAAATAGCTTTCAATCATTTCTTAAAAATGCAATAATAGATAAAATTCATGTAGTGATTTCAAAAACACTTGCAAGAAAACTCACCGAGGAAAAGTTATGCTTCTATAATTTTGTACAAGAAAAATTTTGCATACTTTACCCACAGTAAAATAAAAATAAAAACAAAAACAATAAACCTCCAAATGTTTTTTTTTTTTTTACTTTGGCAAAATCAAAGTAAATTGTCATAGCAAAGTTTTACCTTAATTACTTTTAGTATTTATTCTGTTATAGTGTGCTCAATCTAAAAATATGTGTCTGTATAAATACATATGTACACATGACACTCATTCACAAGAATTTACAAAATAAAATGCATCTAATTATAGAAGCAATAAATAAGTTGGCTACTGGGAAATTTCAAATAGTAAAATATATTTATATTGTTATATATTAATTATATCATGTTATTTTAATATATTTAGTTACAAAATTCAAATATCCGTAAAATTAAATTATATATTTCCTGAATCCTACCAGGTGAAAAGCGAATATCTGAGATAACATCCTTTCTGTGATGAAAAGAGACAAGATCTTCTAAAGTGTCTGCATTCACTATTAAAAAACTTCCATCGTTGAGACCTACTGCCAAAGCTTTACCATCAGGAGAAAAACAACAGCATCTTCCTCCTTAAAAAAAAAAGAGAGAAAGAGAATCAGTTATTTCAAGAAATTTCCTCCTAATCTGAGTGATAGGGTGTTTTTTTTTAATTTTTCAAAACACAGGTCTTTACCAAATTTTTAAGTTCAAAAAGAATTCAAAAATTCCTTTTTCTAAATTGGTGCTTAAACAACAAATCTCATTCAATATTTATTGAATGTTTATAATGTAGTTACTGAACTGGTACTTAAGGGAATGCAAAGATTAATTAAAACAGAGAAAAATAAAATATTCTAAGACATTCACAAATAAATACACAAAAAGTAGAGCATGAAAATATGTAATATATGATAGACAGAAACAAAGTGTTATGAAAGGTTGAAGAAATGCAGAATTACTTTTGGTTGCGAGAATTAAAGACAAAACATCATGGAATAGGTGGAATTCAATTTAGGCTTTGAAAGATAGAATTTCCAATGGTAGAAATGTAAGGGAAAAGAATCCTTGGTGTAAGAGTAAATAGGAACAGACCTTCAAATATCTGGAACTTTCCTTTCCCATTGTCATACCTTTTCTACTAAAATATAAATCCTCCTTCCTTCAACAAATACTTGTAAGGTGTAGTTTCTAGCCTCTAAATTCTTAATTGCTTTGCCTCTGTGCATACTCCAGATTATCAATGCCCTCTGTATATGTGGAGCCCAGAAAGTGAGAGATACACTGGAAGAATAAGGAAAAGTTTATTTTTGCTGTTCTAATGGAAACTTGAAAGGGAATAATATGAGATATGATTTAGAAAACTAGACTGGAGCCTGACATTTATAGAGATTTTTCAAATGACAACTCATGTATCTGGCAAAATTTCTCATGATATTCCTCTGAACAATACAGAAAGAAGTGAAGAAAATATGCATTCAGATTACTTTTTAAGATATTTGACAGAACCTTTAATAGAATTATTGGACCAAAAGTGTACATTAGTGTATCCATGTGAAACTAGAAAGAGATTATTATAGTGGGATACTGCAGGGCTCTTTTCTTATTCAATATTTTTAACAGGGACTTAGATGAAGTTATGGATATTGTATTCATCAAATTCAACTAATGGGCATTTTATATGACCATACACTGTGTTAGTTGGTTAGGCTGGGAAGGATGGTTAATATATTAGGTGACTGAAATGGGATAATTTTGATGGATCTGTCACTGATATTGGTATTTCCTCCAATGCCACAGACTACAAATTAACATATTATCTCACGCAATTTGACTTTTGTCATACTCTCCATATGTTTCCCTTAGGAATACACCCCACCTTGTTTGGGGGTATTTTTCTAGTCTTTTTAATATTGCATGAATACCAATGGAAAACAGCTGTCTATCAGATATTGACTGCTCTTTTCATAAGTGGCCTTGTTTCTTTTCTGGTCATACTTGTTCTGGTGACATCTTTTTATGCCACTTCTTATGCACAATTCTTGGAAATTCAACTTAGAGCCTATTGTGCTCACACACTGAGTTTCTCCATTGCTCTTTGGAAGATGCTCAACTTTTTAATTCTTTGGAAATTTTGCTATTCCCCATCTTGCAATTTTAATGTATCAGTAGAATATTATGAAACTACTGGCCTTTATTTGAAGAAGGTGGTTGAGGTTAACAACTGTAGTGTGGAAATGACCACAAATTCTATGTTCTACTCTGATGGCTTCTGTCATGATAGATCACCTTAAATTATAGGCCTGTTAATAGGTTATGTCAGTTGTCTATGGACCAGCTCAGCTAAATATGGAGAAGCTAATCATCAGTAGGCCACTAACAACTTATGAAAAATAAGACTCCTTCCATTTCTACTTAAAATTCTGTTCAAGAATAACAGAAGTAATGGGGCAGCTAGGTGGCGCAGTGGATAGAGCACCAGCCCTGAAGTCAGGAAGACCTGAGTTCAAATCTGGTCTCAGACACGTAACAGCTGTGTGACCCTGGGCAAGTCACTTAACCCCAATTGCCTCAGCAAAAAAAAAAAAAAAAAAAAAAAAAAGAATAACAGAAGTAGTGACAGAGGTCATTAAGTTAATCTAGCAGCATATATGCATTGGTATAAACCATAGACATACAATAGATAGTGTAACTATTTAGTTGTATTTAGTCACATCTGATTCTTTGTGACCTCATTTGGGGTTTTCTTGAAAAAGATACTGGAGTGGTTTGCCATTTCCTTCTCCAGCTTATTTTACAGATGAGGAAACTGAGGCAAACAGGGGTAAGCGACTTGTTCAGGGTTACATAGCCAGTGTCTACAAAAATGGATATACACACATAATATATAAATAAAATATGCTATATTGTATGTATAATTACACATATATACACATGTTCACACACATTATAAAACAGACCTGAAGTCAGGAAGACTTATCTTCCTGAGTTCACACCTGGGCTCAGATACTTACTGAAGTGGCAGATTTTAGCTTGTTAAAAGGAAAGTCTTCCTAACAATAAATATATACACAAAAAAGTGCCTTGTGAGTAGTAGACTGTACAATTTCAACTATATGGTTTCTGAGGCTTTTTACCATTCTGATATTGTGAAATGGTTAAATTAATCAAGTCTCTTACCCTTCTTCAGTTTCCGAACAGCTAACATACAATGGCTAGGAGACAGATCCCATATTCTTAAGGTCTTATCATCACTTACAGTTGCACAAATAGGCAAATGTGGATGGGTAGCTAAACCCCACACATCTCCTTCCATGTGTCCCTACACAGAACATAAAAAATAATTCTAATTTATTTAATTGTAACTTGGTCCACAAATTTAATGACCAAAAATATAATGGAAACACATTTATACATACAAAAAATTATAATCAATTCAATATTATTTATACCTACTTGTATCAATAAAGAAAATAATATAATGAAATAAAAAATTATTTTTGCACTATATTTGTGTATAAATATAATCCATCTATCCATTCACTATTCATTCAAATAGCTATCACTTAAATTAACATTAAAGATAATTAAAATTCCATAAACACTTTTATTGACAAGATTTAAGAAATATGGTCTGGAATAGCTACCAAAAAATCCAGCTATCTCGTCTCACCTTACACTTCTAGAATCTTTTAGGTGTTTACATGAAAGTTTTGGAAAAGACATAACAGTTATCTCTCATACTACTTAGATCTCTTGCCCAAAGTAGATACATTGGAGATATGCTAGGAAGTTTTATGATACTTGAAGTTACCAGGTAATTATAATACTGTTTGAAAACTGAAAATTCTTCCTACTTGTAACTCAATTTTTTTTCCTGCTAGCGTTTAGCTTTTTACCTTTTCTTCTTTTGAAAAGGCATAGCACATGCATTTGAGAAATCAATCAAATTTGAGAATTTAAGAACAGGGACAACACTCCTTAAGCCTTTTCTGAAAGGCACAACATGCAAGTTAAATTTAAGATTTAAAGCTTTAAATTGTAATGTTTTAAGGCTTCAAATTATATGAGATCTTACATGTATAAATACTTTTTCCAACACCAGAGACTGTAAACCCTCCTTAATAGTTAATCCTCATAAGTAGCAAATAATAAAATAATGCCTCACTTAATGGCCAGTTTGGAGATGTGGCATTTTTACATACATAGTCCTTCACTAGAAGAAAACCCTTACTTGTAAAACAGTTAAAATCTAATGCACCCTTAAAGACTCCTGAATTTACATAACTTAACATAACAAAACATAAGTTTGTGTAGAAAGTAGTATTTATGATTTAAACTACTCATAGTGATGTAATGGATAGAGTACATAGAGGACTCAGAGTCAGCAAGATCTGAATTCAAATCCTGCCTCCCTTAGTAGCTTGTGTAATTATGAATTATCAAATCACATAACTTTTCTTAGTCCTATCTGTAAAACGGAAATTATGATAACAGGTCCTATTTCATTGAATTGTTATAAAGATCAAGTGAGATAATATTTATAAAGAGTTTTGCAAACTTAAAAGTGCTATACAAATGACAATTGTTATTATTTTTATTGTTCTATATTATTATATGTGTATTGTTATTATGTTTATTGTTCATGCCCATGCTATTATATCAGTCATTATTATGTCATATTTCTAGTATATCACCAATTATTTCAGCACAGAGAATATATATTATCTTTACTGTGAAATACAAGTATGCCAATCATATACACGTCTTTAAATATGTAATATTTTATTACTTAAAAAACTTGGTTTGATAAGACAACACGAATACCATTAAAATAACTAAAGTAAGCAGAAAATATGTAAAGTTATTATACACCAGGGAGATTAAATGATATAAGGGAAATGATACTCAACTGGATCAGAAGACCCAGATTCAAATTTCAATTCCAAGACAAACCTACATGACCTTGGATAAGAAATTTTTACTTCTGTAAGCCCAAAGGTCTCGATCCCTAATATGAGGATATTATGATCTGTACTATCCACAGAATTATTGTGAGGATAAAATGCAATCAAAGAGATGGTTTTTTTTTAAATTTATTTTATTTAAAGAAACAATCAGAAAAAAGAAAAACATAAAAAGAATACAAAACAAAATGAAACAAAAGAGAACACTGTCATGTACCCAGCAGAACATCAGGAAGGATTCAAAATATATAATAAATACTGGTTCCAAAAAGTATATATATATTAGTAGAAGAAATTATATTCATGAGGGTCTATCTTTTCTTTATTTCCTCATAAACTATTCTTTTGCTCTCTGTTGCACACTTTTCTTTACTTTATTCTTTTTCCCCGTTTCATCCCTTCACAACTTCCAAACAGGTTATACTTAAGAAATTATATATTTATATATACATATGTAGACACACACACATGCCCTCATACATAGACACATACATATCTTTCCTATCTCTGCTGACCCTTTGTTTTAATTCTGCTCTTAACTTGTCTGACCATTACTTAACCTCCCCCCACCCGTGAATCTCTCTTTTATCTTTTTCCCCACATACTTTATTTCCCCATCCAATCAGCCTTTCCCTTTTAATTCTTTATAGATTTTGGAGAGTAGTATACCCTTCATAATTTATCCATGTTGAGTTTCTTGAAACTGATCTTTGATATTGACTCTTATATGTTAAATTTTCTATTAAGTTTGTGTTTGCAGAGCGAACATAATAAAAATGACAATACTACCCAAACTAATCTACTTATTTAGTGCCATATCAATCAAACTCCCAAGAAATTATTTTACAGATCTAGAAAAAATAGTAGCAAAGTTCATTTGGAAGAACAAAAGGTCAAGGATTTCAAGGGGATTAATAAAAAAAAGGCAGATGAAGGTGGCCTTGCTGTACCAGATCTAAAACTATATTATAAAGCAGCGGTCATCAAAACCGTTTGGTACTGGTTAAGAAATAGAGCAGGCGATCAGTGGCATAGGATAGGATATCAGGACAATCTAGGCAATAACCTTAACAATCTAGTATTCGATAAACCCAAAGACCCCAGCTTTTGGGATAAATACTCACTATTCGGCAAAAACTGCTGGGAAAATTGGAAACTAGTGTGGAAGAAATTAGGGCTTGACCTATACCTAACACCACATACCAAGATAAGATCTAAATGGGTTCATGATCTAGATATAAAGAGGGCCTTTGTAAGCAAGTTAGAGGAACGTAATAGAGTTTATCTCTCAGACCTGTGGAGATGGAATAAATTTATGTCCAAAGAAGACCTGGAACTCCTAATTGAACACCAGATGGATAATTTTGATGATATTAAGTTAAAAAGTTTCTGTACAAACAAAACAAATGCAGACAAGATTAGGAGGAAAGCATCAAATTGGGAAATCATCTTTACATTTAATGGTTCTGATAAAGGCCTCATTTCTAAAATATAGAGAATTGTCTCATATACATAAGAATTCAAGCCACTCTTCAATAGATAAGTGGTCAAGGGATATGAACAGACAATTTTCAGATGATGAAATTAAAACCATCTCTAGTCATGAAAAGTTGCTCCAAATCACTATTGATCACAGAAATGCAAATTAAGACAATTCTGAGGTACCACTACACACCTGTCAGATTGGCTAAAATGACAGGAAAAGATAACAATGAATGTTGGAGGGGATGTGGGAAAACTGGGACACTAATACATTGTTGGTGGAACTGTGAACGGATCCAACCATTCTGGAGAGCAATCTGGAGCTATGCTCAAAAAGTTGTCAAACTGTGCATACCCTTTGACCCAGCAGTGTTTCTACTGGGCCTATATCCCAAAGAGATCTTAGAAGAGGGAAAGGGACCCACCTGTGCAAGAATGTTTGTGGCAGCCCTTTTTGTAGTGGCTAGAAACTGGAAACTGAAGGGATGCCCATCAATTGGAGAGTGGCTGAACAAATTATGGTATATGAATGTTATAGAATATTATTGCTCTGTAAGAAATGACCAGCAGAACGATTTCAGAGAGGCCTGGAGGGACTTGCATGAACTGATGCTGAGTGAAACGAGCAGAACCAGGAGATCATCATACACAGCAACAACAGTATTACATGATGATCAATTCTGATGGACATGGCTCTCTGCAACAAAGAATTGTCTCAAAACAGTTCCAATTGTTCACTGAAGAAAACCATATACACCCAGAGAGAGGGAAATGAAATATGGACCACAACGTAACATTTTCATGATCTCTACTGACATTTGCTTGCATTGTGTTGCCTTTCTCTGATTTTTTTTTCTTGTAGATAGGATTTTTCTTGCATAACTTCTCAAGCATTTCAACATTATTAACATGTAGTGGACTTCCTGCCATCTAGGGGAGGGGAGGGGACTGGGGGTAAAATTTGTAATGGAAAGCTTTGTAAAGATCAATGTTGGGGAACTACCCATACATATGTTATACAAATAAAAAGCTTTAATGAAAAAAAAAAGTTTGCGTTTGGTTGATAGAAAGTCCTAAAAATAAGCAAGTTCATTGAATGTCCATTTTTTCTTATTCAATATTATAGATAATTTTGCTGTATATGATATTTTTGGCCTCAGACCTAGTTCTTTTGATTGTTGGTAGATGTGATTCCAGAACGTGCAATCTTTTATGGTTGCTGCTGATAAGTCTTGTACAATTCTAATTGTAGTTCCAGCATATTTGAATTATTTTTCCCTTGTTTCTTGCAAAATGTGAAAGAGATGTTTTTTGATCACAAATTACGAGATGTGTAATCTATCATAATAATTACCAATAATAAAAATTTAAGAAGAAAAAAAGACTAAGTTTGCATTAAGAAACATGATCAATTTTAAGGAAGAAAAAAGGGGACATCAGAATTCTGTGCTATACAGAAGGATTTTTAAAAAATAATTTCCTAAATGGGTAGTAAGATTTATTTCTGCTCTTAATATAAGAATATAAGAAAAAGTTAAAAGTTATAAGTGTCATGTAATCATTTAAGAGTTTCAGAAGATATAGTCAGGTTCAAAAATACGGAAAAACAAAATAAAGCCCATGAAATATGAACATAGTTGTAATACCCCCTTTTTTTTAACCAACCTTCTTTCTTGTCTGGTAATAAGAAATAGTTCAATAAAGTTATTAACCGTTAATTTGCTTGGCAAAGTATATCATTTGTATCAATTCATTTGGTTATTGTAAAATTTAATATGTACTAGTACAGTAGCACAAGTATTTTTCTACTTACCTGAGTGGTCATATTTCAGTAATGGGCAATTTTCATTTCCTAAGCCACTTTCTTGGCATCTTACAAAGCAGAACTTCTAATAAGTCAAATTACCATTCAAAGGAATAATATGGAAAATATATTAAAATTTAAAATTACCTGAACGAGCAGAGTAATTGGCCCACTTTTATCTACCTCCAGTATTTCGCCATTCTTTGTGCCTAGTAAGATATGACCGTGTCCTAATGATATGGAACGTATAGAGGGGTTATCTTCTAAAAGAAGACCTGAAATGTTAAATGGAAGAATTCTAAGTAATTGTTATTTTTTTTAAATTCTAAAATACTTTTTTGATATTAATTTATGACATTTGACCATGACAATCTCAGATGATGAGGTAGTTCTCTCCTTCATTTAAAAAGTTTCAACAAATCAGCTAATATATATACGCCTCTTTTCCCTCAAAAAGGACTAATCTGAGATTGAAACTCTACTATCCTAATTTAAAAGAATTCTTTTACCTTTACTTATATGGGATTTTTTATATTTATTATAATTTTTCTTTCGGGATAGATGATAATGTGGCATAAGACATTCTCTGCCAGTTTTACAAGAGTCACTTTGCTAATTTCCACTCATACTAATTCTACCCTAATATTAGGCCTCATCCTTCTCTGCCATTTCCTTCTATTATACGCTGGCCAGTCCTATCACTCCATCCTGAATTTATGGGTCTGCCTTTACCTTCTTATCCACTGTCTTGGCCAGCTTGTTGCCCTAACACCACCATTCAATAAACTCTTTTCGGAAGCTCATGTCTTTCTTTCTTTCTTTTTCTTTTCTTTTTTTTTTCTTTTTTTTTTTTTTGCTTTTTGCTGAGGCAATTGAGGTTAAGTGACTTGCCCAGGGTCACACAGCTAGGAAGTATTAAGTGTCTGAGACCAGATTTGAACTCAGGTCCTCCTGACTTCAGGACTGGTGCTCTATCCACTGCGCCACCTAGCTGCCCAGCTCATGTCTTTCAATTACTATACTCTTATAATTCTTGGCTTTCACTTATTGAACTCTAGGTCTTTCTTTATCTATATAACTTAGTTAACTCAGTATTTGTGGGTTTTCTATAAAAAATTACTATGCTAATACCTTATTGTCATATTTCCCTGACTTTACAATTTCCATTGGTTTCATATCTCGTCTACTTCAGCTAGCCATCAATATGGTCAAATATAAGATCTCACTATCATTCAAAACTACTCCACGAATCCAAGAATTGTTTGAGATCAGAAATTCATCAATCATGTGAGTATTCCTTCCAAGGGAGCAGAATGCAACCTATCCAAACCTTTCCATCTTATGCAACTACTGTTCATCTTTCTGAAAGTTCCTACTCCTACCCCAAAGTCCATTAGATCTCTACATTATATTACCAATGAAGCATAAAGGCTGATCATGTTGTTCCTCATTTTTGCTATATGACTTGTCCAAGACCTCAACTCTGAAATTTCTCTCATCATAATTATTTGTTCTACTAAATAATTATTCTGTTTCTACTTCATTCATCTCAAACCCATTCTTCACTCGCAGTACAATCACTATCATCTCAGCTCTTTTTTCACATTCCTCCATACTCAAGTTTGACCCAATTGTTAGCTACTTAAATTATGGACTAGTCTTAAATTTTTAATTCCTTATCCCTCCCACCCCACTCTGACATTCTACTAATCTTGCCTGATTAATCTGCCTTCTCTGAATAATTTCTATAATTTTCATTCTTTGCTCTTACCCTTAGGCAAATAACTATTATGGAGAGAAGCTTCAGGCTGTGTTGACCAGATATGCAATATATGTCCTAAACTAATCTTTCACTGGTATGCAGAGATTCTATTATCGGTCCTTTGACTACCACATCTCCAACTTTTGTCCTAAACTACCTTATGGTTTCTTAATAAAAAAGCCCACTCCATTTTTTCTCTCTCAGAAATCAAAATGGATTCTGGAAAGCATGCTGGATATAGAATCATAGACCTAGGATTCAAATTCTTTCTATTACTTATTATTTGTATGACCTTGGATAAGCCAGCTAATTTCTCTGATTCTCAGTAAACTAAAAAATGAAGGGATATGGCTGATCTAGATGACTTCTAAGGTCTCTTTAAATTTATCTTTGCCAAGCTTATCCTTTGTCAATCTTGATTCCCATTGATGGGATGACTGACTTCCTCTTCACCTATTACTTTCACCTCTGTCACTGCTATCTTCTTCAATCTTCTCCCAGAAATTGCGTCTTTAATCATCTCTTCCCTTTTAAATTTCTCTAAGAGTTTGTTCTTTGCTCATAGCCAGAAAAATATGCAGAAACACACTTTTGAGGAGGTTCAGGATGAAAGGAGAAAGAGAGAATAGAATAAACAGAAGGGACACAATAAACAGTTAGCAACAGTAATTGGGAAAATAATTTTGAAGCAAGTTTCTCTGATGAAGGCTTCATTTCTCAAATGTATAGTGAACTGAGTCAAATTTATTTTTAAAAAAAGAGCCATTCCCTAACTGAGAAATGATTAAAAGATATTAACTATGCCCAAAGGGCTATAAAATGATCTAATAATACCACCATTAGGCATCAATCAGAAAAATATTTTTTTTAAAAAAAGAATAGGGCCTATAAGTACAAAATATTTATAGCAGTTCTCTTCTCAGGGCAAAGAATTGGAAACTGAGGTGATGCCCATCAACTGAGGAATGGCTTAAAAAATTGTGGTATGTGATTATGACGGAATATTATTATTCTATGGGAAATGATGAGCAGGATTCTCACAGAAAAAACCTAGAAAGTCCTCCAAGAATTAAAGCAAAGTGAAATGTATTGCATACAAAGAAATAGCAATATTGTGCAATGATTAGTTGTAAAGGACTTTGCTCTTCTGAGCAAAACAATGATCCAAGACTACTCTGAAGGACTTATGATGAAAAATGCTATCCATACCTAGAAAAAGAATCTGAATTCAAATTGAAGCAATCTCCATTTTTTACCTCATCTGTCATTAGTTTTGTGACTTGGAGGAAATCATTCAACCACTCTGGGCCTCAGTTTAGGAAAGATGGAGTCTAAGATTCTTTCTAGCGCTAGAGTTATGAGCCTATAATTTCTAAACTATCTGCAATCTAGAGTCTAGACGCACTATTCCACTGAAAATGTTTTTTTTTCCAAGGACCCTTTTCTGCAAGTTATAAGTATCCTTTTATCACAAAACCTAAAAGCTTCGTCTAGTTCTTAGCTTTCTTTCTTTCTTTTTTTAAATTAATACTTTTTATTTGCAAAACATAGGTATGGGTAATTCCTAAACATTAACCCTTACAAAGCTTTCTATTACAAATTTCCCCCCCCCTACTCCCCACAGATGGCAGGATATCCACTACATGATAATTATGTTAGAATACTTAAGAAATCGAATATATGTATAGTTATTGCCACACATCATTTTTTGTGCAGGAGAAATCATATCTGCAAGAAAGAATAATCCAATAAAGGAAATACAATGCAAGCAAACCACAATAGAGAACATGAAAATGTTATGTTGTGGTCCACATTTCACATCCCTCTCTCTGGATGTATATGGCTCTCTTCACCGAACAACTGGAACTGGTTTGAAGCATTTCATTGTTGAAGAGAGTCATGTCCATTAGAACTGATCCTCATATAATATTGTTGTTGCCGTGAATAATGATCTCCTGGTTCTGCTCACTTCACTGAGCATCAGTTCATGCAAGTCTCTCCAGGCCTCTCTGAAATTGTCCTGCTGGTCATTTCTTACAGAACAATAATATTCCATAACATTCATATACCATAATTTATTCAGCCACTCTCCAATTGATGGGCATCCATTCAGTTTCCAGTTTCTAGCCACTACAAAAAGGGCTGCCACAAACATTCCTGCAATGTGGGGCCCTTTCCTTCTTTTATGATTTCTTTGTGATATAAGCCCAATAGAAACACTGTTGGGTCAAAGGGTATGCATAGTTTGATAACTTTTTGAGCATAGCTCCAAATTGCTCTCCAGAATGGTTGGATCTGTTCACAGCTCCACCAACAATGCATCAGTGTCCCAGTCTTCCCACATCCCCTCCAACATTCATCGTTATCTTTTCCTGTCATTTTAGCCAATCTGACAGATGTGTAGTGGTACCTCAGAGTTGTCTTAATTTGCATTTCTCTGATCAATAGTGATTTGGAGCACCTTTTCATATGATTATAAATAGTTTTAATTTCATCATCTGAAAATTGTCTGTTCATATCCTTTCACCATTTATCGACTGTGACTTGAATTTTTATAAATATGAGACAATTCTCTATCTTAGAGATGAGGCCTTTATCAGAACCCTTAAATGTAAAGATGATTTCCCAATTTGATGCTTCCCTCCTAATCTTGTCTGCATTAGTTCTGTTTGTACAGAAACTTTTTAACTTCATATAATCAAAATTATCTATCTGGTGTTCAATTAAGAGTTCCAGATCTTTTTTGGACATAAATTTATTCCATCTCCACAGGTCTGAGAGGTAAACTATCTTATGTTCCTCTAATTTGGTTATAATATCACTCTTTATATCTAGATCATGAACCCATTTAGATCTTACCTTGGTGTGCGGTGTTAGGTGTGGGTCCAGCCTTAATTTCTTCCACACTACTTTCCAATTTTCCCAGCAGTTTTTGCTGAATAGTGAGTTCCTATCCCAAAAGCTGGGGTCTTTGGGTTTATCAAACACTAAATTGCTAACATTATTACCTAGCTTGTCCTGATATCCTATCCTATGCCACTGATCGACTGCTCTATTTCTCAGCCAGTACCAAATGGTTTTGATGACCGCTGCTTTATAATATAGCTTTAGATCTGGTACAGCAAGGCCACCTTCATTTGTCTTTTTTTTTTATTAATTCCCTCGAAATTCTTGACCTTTTGTTCTTCCAAATGAACTTTGCTACTATTTTTTCTAGATCTGTAAAATAATTTCTTGGCAGTTTGATTGGTATGGCGCTAAATAAGTAAATTAGTTTGGGTAGTATTGTCATTTTTATTATATTCGCTCGGCCTACCCATGAGCACTTAATGTTTTTCCAATTGACTAGGTCTGATTTTATTTGTGTGGAAAGTGTTTTGTTGTTTAGTTCGTATAGTTTCTGACATTTTCTTGGCAGATAGATTCCCAAATATTTTATGCTATCATCTGTTATTCTGAATGGAATTTCTTTTTCTATCTCTTGCTGCTGAACTTTGTTGGTAATATATAAGAATGTTGATGATTTATGTGGATTTATTATGAATCCTGCAACTTTACTAAAGTTGTGAATTGTTTCTAGTAGTTTTTTAGTTGAGTCTCTAGGGTTCTCTAAGTATACCATCATGTCATCTGCAAAGAGTGATAATTTGGTTTCTTCATTACCTACTCTAATTCCTTTTATCTCTTTTTCTTCTCTTATTGCCAAAGCTAACATTTCTAATACAATATTAAATAGTAATGGTGACAGTGGGCAGCCTTGTTTCACTCCTGATCTTATTGGGAATGGTTCTAATTTGTCTCCATTACATATGATGCTTGCTGATGGTTTTAAGTAGATGCTACTAATCATTTTAAGGAAAAGCCCATTTATTCCTATACTCTCTAGTGTTTTTAATAGGAATGGGTGTTGGATTTTATCAAATGCTTTTTCTGCATCTATGGAAATAATCATATGGTTTTTGTTAGTTTGGTTATTAATATAATTGATTATGCTGATAGTTTTCCTAATACTGAACCAGCCTTGCATTCCTGGTATAAATCCTACTTGGTCAAGATGTATTATCCTGGAGATAACTTTCTGTAATCTTGTTGCTAAAATCTTATTTAAAATTTTTGCATCAATATTCATTAGGGAAATGGGTCTATAGTTTTCTTTCTTTGTTTTCACCCTACCTGGTTTAGCTATCAGCACCGTATCTGTATCATAGAAGTAATTTGGTAGTATACCTTCTATCCCTATTTTTTCAAATAGTTTGTATAGTATTGGAATTAATTGTTCTTTGAATGTTTGGTAGAATTCACATGTAAAACCATCTGGCCCTGGAGATTTTTTTTTAGGGAGTTGATTAATAGCTTGTTCTATTTCTTTTTCTAAAATGGGGCTATTTAAATAATTTATTTCCTCTTCTGTTAACCTGGGCAATCTATATTTTTGTATATATTCCTCCATTTCATTTAGATTATCAAATTTATTGGCATAAAGTTGGGCAAAGAAACTCCTAATTATTACTCTAATTTCCTCTTCACTGGAGGAAAGTTCTCCCTTATCATTTTTGAGACTAACAATTTGATTTTCCTCTTTCCTTTTTCTGATCAAATTAACTAATGGCTTATCTATTTTGTTGGTTTTTTCATAAAACCAACTCTTAGTTTTATTTATTAATTCAATAGTTTTCTTATTTTCAATTTTATTAATCTCACCTTTTATTTTCAGAATTTCCAATTTGGTATTTAATTGAGGGTTTTTAATTTGCTCTTTTTCTAGTTTTTTAAATTGTAACCCTAATTCATTGATCTTCTCTTTCTCTATTTTATGCAAACAAGCATCTAGAGATATAAAGTTACCCCTTATAACCACTTTGGCCGTATCCCACAAATTTTGGTATGTTGTCTCATTATTGTCATTCTCCTGGATGAAATTATTGATTGTGTCTATAATTTGCTCTTTCACCCATTCATTCTTCAGGATTAGATCATTTAATTTCCAATTAACTTTTGGTCTATTTTCTCCTGGCCTTTTATTACATGTGAGTTTTATTG
Source organism: Myrmecobius fasciatus (assembly GCA_023553655.1). Lineage (NCBI taxonomy): Eukaryota > Metazoa > Chordata > Mammalia > Dasyuromorphia > Myrmecobiidae > Myrmecobius > Myrmecobius fasciatus. The sequence continues at coordinate 99,015 of JAJPUD010003460.1, forward strand.
CATCATGATCTGAAAAGGATACATTTACCATTTCTGCTTTTCTGCATTTGATTTTGAGGTTTTTATGCCCTAATACATGATCAATTTTCGTATAAGTTCCATGAACCCGAGAAAAAAGTATACTCCCTTCTATCACCATTCAATTTCCTCCAGAGATCTGTCATACCTAACTTTTCCAACATTTTGTTTATCTCCCTAACTTCTTTCTTATTTATTTTGTGGTTTGATTTATCTAATTCTGAGAGAGCAAGGTTGAGATCAACCACTAGTATAGTTGTACTGTCTATTTCTCCTTGCATCTCTGTTAGTTTCTCCTCTAGGAATTTGGATGTTATACCACTTGGTACATATATGTTTAGTATTGATAACGCTTCATTGTCTATGGTACCCTTTAGTAAAATATAGTTTCCTTCCTTATCTCTTTTAATTAGACCTATTTTTGCTTTTACTTGATCTGAGATAAGGATTGCTACCCCTGCTTTTTTTTGTTCACTTGAAGCATAAAAGATTCTGCTCCAGCCCTTTACCTTCACTCTGTATGTATCTCTATGTTTTAGATGTGTTTCTTGTAAACAACATATTGTAGGATTCTGGCTTTTAATCCAGTCTGCTATCCATTTCTGTTTTATGGGAGGGTTCATCCCATTCACATTCACAATTAAAATGACTATATCTATATTTCCTGTCATCTTATTTACCCAAAGTTATATTTTTCTCTTCCCTTTCCCCTTACTCCCTTCCCCCCTCCCCAGTATTTTGTTTTTGATGACCACCTTCCTCTAAGTCCTCTCCCCTTTAGAACCCTCCCTCTTTTTTACACCTTTCCCCTAATCCTTCTATTAATTTATCCCTTTCTTTTCCTCCTTTCCCTCCTACTTCCCTATATAGAGGGCCAAGTTTTTCCCTGAAATCAAATGTGTCTGATATACTCTTTTAGAGCCCAATCTAATGAGAGTAAGATTTACACAATACTCATCACCCTCCCTTCCTTCCCTCAATTATATTGGATTTTCTATGTCTCTTCATGAGACTTTGCCTTATTTTACCTCTTTTTACTTTATTTTACCTCCTTTCCCCTCCCCCCCTTTTTTTACAGTATGATATACCTTCCACCTCTAATTTCTTTTCGATTATTATCAAAGTAAAATCAAATTATACCCTATTCTTTAAGGATACCCCTAGTAGATATAGTTCTCGAGAGTTCTTTCCTTTTTACCTTTTTACGCTTCTCTAGAGTTCTGTGTTTGGAGGTCAAATTTTTTGTTCAGATCTGGTCTTTTCATTAGAAATAGGTGAAATTCTCCTGTATCGTTGAATTGCCATCTTCTTCCCTGGAAGATGATGCTCATTCTAGCTGGATAGCTTATTCTTGGCTGTAATCCAAGTTCTTTTGCCTTTCGGAATATCTGATTCCAGGCCCTTCGATCCTTCAATATGGAAGCTGACAGATCCTGTGTAATTCTAATGACAGTTCCTCGATATTTGAACTGTTTTTTTCTAGCAGCTTGTAATATCTTTTCCTTGGTGCGATAGTCCTGAAATTTGGCCACGATATTCCTTGGGGTTTTAATTTTGGGGTCTCTTTCAGGAGGTGAACAGTGAATTCTTTCAATGCCAATTTTGCCTTCTGATTCTAAAACATCAGGGCAATTCTCTTTCATGATTTCCTGGAAGATAGCATCAAGGTTCTTTTTTTCATCATGACTTTCAGGGAGTCCGATAATCCTTAGATTGTCCCTCCTGGATCTGTTTTCCAAGTCAGTTGTTTTTCCTAGGAGATATTTCATATTTTCTTCTATTTTTTCATTTTTTTGTTTTTGTTTGACTGATTCTTGAAGTCTTATTGAGTCATTCATTTCAATTTGTTCAATTTTAATTTTTAAGGTATTATTTCCTTCAGCTATCTTTTTAAGCTCCTTTTGTAACTGACCAATTGAATTTTTTGGTTCATTGCCTTCTTTTTCCATTTTGCCAATTTTATTTTTCAGTGAATTGTTGTCTTTTTCCAATTCACTAATTTTGTTTTTCAGTGAATTGTTGTCTTTTACCAATTCACTAATTTTGTTTTTCAGTGAATTGTTCTTTTACCAATTCACCAATTTTGGTTTTCAGTGAATTGTTGTCTTTTTCCAATTCACCAATTTTGTTTTTCAGTGAATTGTTGTCTTTTACCAATTCACTATTTTTATTTTCCAGTGAGTTGGCGACTTTTTCCAAATCACCAGACTTATTTTCCAGTTTTTCACATCTCTGTTGCAGGGAAATATTTCCTTCTTGCACTGCTCTCAGTTTATTTCCCCAATCTTCTTCTAGCTCTCTTTTGAGATTCTTTATGCAATCTTCCAAGTAAGCCTTCTGAAAGGGAGACCAGCTTAAGTCCACCTTTGTGGCTTTATCTGGGATTGTTTTCAGTTTTCAGAATCTCAGGATCTGGGGACTTCTCTAGTTTCTCTCTGTAAAAGCTGTCTATGGTGAGAGCTCTCTTATTCTTGCTCATGATGTTTAGCTGAGGTATGTCACCAGCAGGGAATTCTGCAGCAGCAGCAGCAGCAGCAGCAGCAATTTCAGTTTGCCCTGAGGCAATTTGCCGAGTTGAGTTCCAGTCTGGGGCTGATCTGGCTAGATCCACACTAGGACCACACTTTCAGCTGCTCTCAATCCACCCTTTATCAAAGGTAGACCCGCCAAAGCACCTGCCCGCAAGCAGAGCAAAGTGACCCAAGCATCTCCCAGGGACTTCCTGGCAGCCTAAAATCTTCTGGTCCTTCCCAGCCCCGGACTTGCTCCCTGGCTGGCTGCGCACTGGCGTCTTGAGCACAGGGAGCTGCTGGATCCCCTGCCCGTCTAAAACTGACCTCAGAAGTTCTTTCAAAGTAGATATTTGATAGAAGTGGTTGTAGTCCAAGTGTTTGGTGGAGCCCTCACTCCAGAGCCAATTTGGAGGCTCAATTTGTCTGGGTCTGAGGGAAGGTCTCAGGAGCTCACAGAAGACGCTGTCTGCTGTTTGCCATCTTGGCTCCGCTCCTCTAGTTCTTAGCTTTCCTGACCCTCTACCTGACTTTCCAGGTATACGGAACATTACTAGTTTCTCCTCTTACCCATGCAATATTTTTTCTCTGCCTCCTTCCCCCATTCCCCATTCTGCTACCAACCAGTAAACCAATAAAAATTTCAAGGCCCTATCTGTGGTCTTCTCCTTCTTCTCCAACTTCTCTTCTTGGCAAAAATGCAAGATGACTACTTGATGCTGTTAAAAGGCTTTGTGCTTCAGGTAGGGTTTGGTGTAGATCAGGGGTATCAAGCTCAAAAAGAAAGAGATGCCTGCAGTGACATATTGATGCTGTTGTGACAGTAAGTTTGACATCTCTGGTCCAGATAACATGTGAGATTCCTTCTAGCTTCAGGAGATTTTATAATCTCATCTATTCCTGAGGTTTCCATCCTTTGATGAGAACTTCTCCATCTATATTTTTAATCCTGTTTTCTCTCCAAAATTCAGTTCTATATTTCTAGTTTTTTTTTTCCTGTATATTACCACCAGCATATCTCATGTGCACCTCAGATTTAACATGTTAAAAACTCAATTATTATTTAATGTCAGTCCTTTGGTCTACTTACTAAGTTCTCTATCTCTCGTCAGTACCATGACCTTCCTAGCTGCTCAGACTTTAAGGTCAATTTTAACTCTCTATTATTTCTCACACATACAGTGGCCCAGTCCAAGGTTGGGGAAAATAATATGATTTTTTTGAGTTTTAGAGGGGAAAATTCATTATAGCTCTGGATGTCTATGCCTTGTTCAAAAAGAGCAAATAGGTTAAGATTTGGAGGACCATCTGGATTCCATTAAGAAGGTACACACATTTGAAGAAATTTTTTTTTTAAAAATCAGTAGAAGAAAACATCTGAATGGAGATCAAAGGAAAGAATTTGTCAGATAACCTGAACAGAAAAAGAAAATAGATGAGCAATTTGGAAAACAGAACAAACCTGATTATAGAGACTTGGAATAATAGTGATGGATTTTTTCAATTAATTAGATACCTTCTGCAGCTCATTCTCTAACAAAAGTAAAGCAATGAATAATTTGTTAGCCTGCCTTAAACAAAATTTAATCCTTCAAAAACTAATGGAAAGAACAAAGAGGGAAATCCTACTCTGTGTCTGATTCTCAGTAAAAGGGAAGAACTGCCTGATGGAGGGGAAATAATGGGACTTTGTAACACAGAAAAAAAGGAAAGTTGGGCATATTCTAACATGTACCAAAGACTTTGGAAAAACAGATTTCAAAGTGTACCTGCCACAGGCTAAAATTTTAGAAATTTTCAAAACTACAGGATTCTACTGAGGAAAATCAGCTCAAGACAGATGGAAAATCTTAAGAATGAAATTCTAATGCCACAAAAAGAAATAACTAATTAGGAAGAAAAATGGGAATTATTTGAAAAGTCTGAAGTAAGTGCATAAAGAACTCGTCAACACACTTTGATTTTAAAATACACTAACAGAAGGAAGGGAGGATAAAAACAAGTATAGTACAATACTCAAAGACTATTGTCAGGTGTACTTTAAGTTAAGGTGGGTAAACAAAAAGGATTTTGTTTTAAAAAAAAAAGCTACACTGAAGGAAAAAGGAATAGTAACAAAGAAGAGATAAGACTCTTGTGGATTCCATCATCATTTTCTGGTAGATAATTCCCAGACCTGTGTATATGATCTTAATTTCTATCTTAAGATTTAGGTTTTCCATCACTAGCTGTCTACTAGACATTTCAAAATGACAATGTCCTATAGATATCTCAAACTCAGTATGTTCTCAGTCATTCCTTACATTCTCCATACATATCCAATCAAATCTTTTTATTTTTATCGCCATAATATCTCTAATATAGACTCTGTTTTCTTCACTGACAGTCACTACCCTACTTCAAAAGCTGATCACCTCTCATATGGACTACCTTATAAAACTCTTAATTGGTCTTCCTGCTTCAAGTCTCTTGTCATTCCAAACCATTTTATACATAGATGCCAAAATGATTTTTTCTAAATCATAGTTCTGACCCTGTAAGATCCACCTTCCCCAATACACACATAGTTAATAAACTCTAATAACTCCCTATTGTCTCTGAGATCAAATATAAACCTTTCTCTTTGGTCTTTCTTGAAAAATTTTGACAGTCTGGCTCTAGTCTATATTTTTAGCCTTCTCACATATTACTCACTTCCATGTTTTCTAAACAACAACTATTTTTCACTTCTGACACTCCATCTCTCATTTTTATCTTTGTACCAGCTGCCCCCATTGCTTGAATGTTTTCCTTCCTTGCAAACTTTGTTTTCTTTTAAGATTATTTTAAGTGCTGCTATCTGCATTAAGCTGTTTTTGATGCTCTTCGCTGCAAATTCCCTTTCCTACAGGCTAACATTTTTATCCGCTTTATATGTTTTTATACAAAAAATAATGTGTTTAATATATATTTATGTAAGTATGTGTTGTCTACCCCATTAGCAAATAAGATCCTTAGAAGAAAGGTCTCTTTAACTCTTGTCTTTGCCTTTCCATTGCCTGGAACACAGTATGCATTTATTGAATATTTAATTGACTGGATGAGATCAAGATAACTGAGAAAAGAGAAAACACAAAGATGTTCAATTCTTATTTTGCCTCTGTTTCTTTTTCCTTCTGCAAAGGATATATTCTTTCAGCTACACAAAAATGGTTAATAGAGAATAGATACCAAATAGAATTATATATTAAAAGAGATTAATTCAAGTCATCTGACTGAGTTGAACTATCTTAACTAGGACTGAAATAAAAATATGTGATTGCTGCATGATTAAAAGTGATCTTTAAAAGACTGTGGAGAAAAGCAAAGCTAATGCAGGACTGGGAAGGAATAAGCATTACCTTGATTATGTAAAAAGGGATATTTATTTATTTATTTTTTTAATAAAGCTTTTTATTTGCAAAACATATGAGTGACTTTTCAACATTTACCTTTGCAAAAAAACTTTTTTTTCCCAAGCTTTTCCTTTCCCTCCCCCCTCCCCCCACCCCTAGATAAAAGGGATATTTATAAACAGCAGGCTAGTGAACTTAACTTTGATTCCTGGTGAAATGGTTATTGAACATAGAGAAAAAGAAGTGATGATCAGACAGTTACATCAACAATAGGTCACTCCAAAGTACCTTATTTTCTTTTTGACAACATTAGCAAACTTGTAAATAAAAGGAATGCTGAATTTATTATTCATACAGATTTTAGAGTGGCATTTATAGTTAGGCTATCCTTGTAGATAAGATGGAGAGATGTGGGCTAAATGATAAGAGAATTAGATGACTCTGGAAATGGGAGGATGGATAGTCTTCTTTAATGGTACAACATCACCTTGGAAGGATATTCCTAATGGAGTACCCCCCCAAGGATTTATATTTAGTCTTAAGCTACTTAATATTTTCTATTAATGACTTGGCTAAAGTCATATATGGTATTAAATATGCATGTAGAATAAAGTTGGGAGAGCAAGGTAACACTGACAATCACAGAAAAGATCTTCACAGGCTAGAATATTGGGATATATCAAATAAGATGAAATTTTTAAGAGGCATGAATGAAAAATCCTACTCTTGAGTTGAAAAAAGCACCTTCTCAATTAGAAGCCAGTTAAAAACTAGTTTAAAAAATTGTACTTTGAGGTATCAGATTGGCTAAGAAGACAGAAAAAGATAATGACTAGGGAAACAGTGGGTTACACTGTTATTAGAATTGTGAACCAATCCAGCCATTCTGGAGAACAAAGAGCTATAAAAGAAACAAAGGGCTACAAAACTGTGCCTACCTTTTGATTCAGCAGTATCACTACTGGGTCTGTATCCCACAGAGATCATAAAAAAGGGAAAGGATCCATGTGTGTAAAAATATTTGTAGCAGCTCTTTTTGTGGTACCAAGGAATTGGAAAATGAATGTATGACCATCAGTTGGGGAATGGCTAAATAAGTTATAGTATATATATGTAATGGAACATTATTGTGTTATAAGAAATGATAAGCAGGCTGATTTCAGAAAAGCTTAGAAAATCTTACATGAACTGGCACAGATTGAAATAAGCAGAACCAGGAGAACATTGTACACTGTAACAGCAAGACTGTGTGATGATCAACTACGATAGACTTAGGAAAAGCAACACAGTGATGCAAAACAATTCCAATAAACTTGGGATGGAAAATTCCATTCATATCCAGCAAGAGAGAGTGCTATGAAGACTGAATAGGATTGAAGCATAATATTTTCATCTTTTTTTATGTTTGCTTTTTCTTCCTCATAGTTTTTTCCCTTTTGTTCTAATTTTTCTTTCATAATATGATTAATGTTTAAATATATATTTTAAATATGTTTAAAATGATTGTACATATATAACCTGTATTGGATTGCTTGCTGTCTTGAGAGAGAACAAGGGAGGAAAAATTTGGAACTCAAAAAATTTACAAAAATGAATGCTGAAAACTATCTCTGCATGCAATTGGAAAAAAAATACTATTGAAAAGAAAGAAAAAGGTATATATATGGGGAGGGGATATTAGCAGATTGCAAATAAAATATAAGTCCATAGTGTAATAATGGTAATCTAAAAAACTAATGCAATATTAATTTTCATGAGAGTGATAACTTTCAGAATCAGGTGAAAGTTTCTCTATATTCTGCCCTGGTAAGATCACACGTGAAATAAAATATTATGGACAATTTAGGAATGGCAATGATAAGCTAGAAAACAGCAGCCAAAATATAAAGAAGTCCTAATGAGGATCTAAAAGGAAATGCCAAGTAGTTAGTCTGAAAAAAGGGAGACAAAAGAGGAAATATGTCTTTTCCCATCTTAAAAGTCATCATTTGGAAGATGGATTAGACTCAGTCTTTTTGGCTTTAGAAGAATTAGGAGCAATGGGCAGAAGTTGTAAAAAAATCATATTTAGCTTTTACGTCCCCAAAATCTTCCTGACAATCAGAGTTATACAAAAGTAGAATGAATTTCATCAAGATGTTCTAGATTTCACCTCATTTTAGTTCTCTGGAACTGAATTTTTGGTGTATTTAATGACTTCATTTGAATCTATATTTTGTGGAAAACTAGTCATACAGAGTTATCAAGCAGGCAAAAAAGCTACTGTGTGATGAATTTATTCAAATGACTACTAGTCCTTAAAAAGATTGAAAAAATTTTTAAATTAACTTCTGTTAATGATGTACTAAATTAAAACAATAGATTATTACATATCATTATTTAAAATAATTATATGGAGTATTTTAATAGAAGACCACCATGAAACTAGTACCACTAGACTCTCTCTTTTAAAGACAAAAATTCCAATGAGAAAAACATTTGTAGTCAAAAAGCATATTGTATTCATTCTATTTGGCACTTGTCTTAATATATAAGTCATTAATATTTATTAAGTATTAATTTAGATCACCTTTAGATCCTGGAGCTAAAGAAGCTCTTTTGATGGCATAGGTTTTGAGGCACCTTTCAAAGGAATCATCCCAGAGAGCCACTACTCCATCTTTTCCTCCAGTTACAAAGCCCTGAAAAAAAGAAAAACGTAAGTTGTATGAGTTTTCAAAGAGGTGTGGATATCTGTATATAATTCATATCTCCTTTATTAGCTTGCAAATCTCCCTGAGAGCAAAAATTTGTCTCATTTATCTCATTTAACCAAGGATCTAGCAAGGGTTAAGCATGTGCTTAATAGTACTGAGCAAATTACATTTTACAACCTGTTTGTGCATTTTGGAAATGCATAAACATGTTAAAAATTATTCTATTTTAATGAGAAAATGTAAGAATCATTGTAGAAATAAAAATGTAACATACTGCTATAAAACTAGAGAAAGCTAATGTTTCAGGGTGGATTAGAAATACTAGTGCCATTTGTGTGTCAAATAGAAAAGTTTACCAACCTAGCAGGAGAAGGGTTCTTTGATAATGAATGAGATGAACAACATGAAGCATGTTCTTGAAAGATCCACTATTTCACTTACCTGGTTCTTTCACCCTCTACTAATGGAAATCAATCACTTAGCTTCAGTTCCTTAGAAGAAACAGTCTCTAAAAACTTCTATGGTTGAAAAATTAATCTTGTGCCAATCAAGCAACAAATCTCTTTGATCTTAGTTAGACACTGTATAACAAAGATGCAATTTATTACCAAGACTTTACTTAAAAGCTTGGTAGAATCTACCATGTTTTGTTTCATTGACATAGCCTTCAAAAACTCCATATATAATGAGGCATAAGAATAAGATGACTCAATTACCTAAATTAATTGGGTAGGGGCTCATTTTCCTTCTATCTTTCATAAACATCTTTTAGAAAAGATTTTACTTTCTAAGAGACTCAAGGAAGATCTAGGGTTTATCAAAAGTAAACTTTGACACGAGTTGGAAGTGGAGTTTAAGCAATACAAGAAGACCAAGCATTGCCTTTTTCACTTTAATGTAGAGAAGCAAAATAAAAAAATCAAATTTAAAATAACTACTTGGGAATCTACTTGCCAAGATACACACAGGAAACACATGAACATTATGACAACATATTTTTTACACAAATAAAAACAAAGTCTAAATAAGTACAAAAATATTATTGCTCAGGATGAGCCACCTAAATTAATTTATTTAATCAGTGTCGTTACCAGTCAAACTACCGGAGAATTACTAAATTACTTAGAGCTAAAAAACAACAAAACAACAAAAATCATTTAGGATAACAAAAGGTCTAGAACTTCAAGGAATAAAAGGAGTACTAGCAGTACCAGATATCAACCTACATTACAAAATAGTAAATGAAATAATGGAAAATAGAAATTGGTTTATCAGTGGAACAGATTGGGAACAATATACAGAAACAAAGAGCACAGTAACCTAGCGACAGACAAATATCGCATACCACATACCAAGATAAACTATTGGTACATGAATTACACTTAAAAGGTGACATGTCAAACAAAGGAGAAGAGTAAGGAAGAAATTCATAATTAAACTAGAAGTGGGGTAGATGACGAGATAAAAATGATAATTCTGATTACATATAATTAAAAAGTTTTTGTGCAAATAAAACCAATGTGACTAAAATTAGAAGAGAAGCAGTAAAAAAAAAAATCACCTTTCTACCAAGTTTCTCTAAAAAAAGGTTTTATCTCAAGGATATGTAAATAACTAGTAAAATTCATAAAATAAGAACCATTCCCCAGTTAACAAAATTTTAAAATAATGTTTTTTTCTAAACTGCAGGTAAAATAATTTTTAACATTCTTTTAAAAAATTTTGATTTTTACGATTTCTCCTGAACAAAAAAATGATGTGTGGCAATAAATATACATATATTCGATTTAAGTATTCTAACATAATTATCATGTAGTGGATATCCTGCTATCTAGGGGAGGGGTGGGGAGTAGGAGGGAAAAATTTGTAACAGAAAGCTTTGTAAGGGTTAATGTTTAGGAATTACCCATACATATGTTTTGCAAATAAAAAGTATTAATAATAAAAAAAATTTGAATTTTAAATTCTTTCCCTCCCTTCTCTCTTCATTCTTTCCTGAGACAGTGAGCAATTGCTATAGATTATACATATGCAATCATGTAAAATATTATGTGAAAGAAAACACAAACAAAAAAATTTTTAAATGAAAATAGTATACTTTAATACACATTTAGATTCTGCCAGTTCTTTCTCTAGAAGTGGATAGCATTTTTAATCACAAGTCCTTAGGAAATATCTTGCATTTACTATATTGCTCAGAATAACCAAGTCATTCACAGTTGATAATCACACAATATTGTTACTATGTACAATGTTCTGGTTCTGCTCACTTCATTCTGCTTTAGTTCACGTAAGTATATACAGATTTTTCTGAAATCATTCTCCTTCTCATTTTTTAGAGCATAATACTATTCCATTTCAATCACATATAACTTATTCAGACATTCCTTAATTGACAAGCATCCCCTCCAATTTCCAATTCTTTGCCACTACAACAAAGAGACACTATAATTATTTTTGGATAAATAGGTATTCTTCCCTTCTTTTAAAAAATCTCTTTTGGGATAAAAATTGAGATTTAAAAATCTCTTTGGAATATAGCCCCAATAATAGTAGTGATGGGTCAATAGTATAGACTTTGCAGTTTTATAGCTCTTGGGGCACAGTTCCAAACTGCTCTCCAAAATGGTTAATTCACAATTTCAGCAATAGTGTTTTAGTGTCCCCAATTTCTCACATTCCCTCCAATATTTATAATTTTCTTTTTCTGTCATTTTAACAAAACTGATGGATCTGAGGTGGCATCTCAGAATAGTTTTCATTTCATTTTTCTAATCAATAATGATTTAAAGGTTTTTTTTCATGTAACTACAAATAGCTGATTTCTTCATCTGAAAGCTGCCTGTTTGAATTCTTTGACCATTTATTAAATGGGGAATAACATATTCTTATATATTTGATTCCATTTTCTATATACTTGAGAAATGAGCCCTTTATCAGAGAGACTTAATATAAAGATTGCTTCCCACTTTTCTGATTTCCTTCTTAATCTTAGTTGCACTGGTTTTGTTTGTACAAAAACTTTTTAAATCATCAAAACTATCCATTTTATATCTAATGCTTTCTTGTCTCATGTTTAGTCGTACATTCCTCCTCTATCCATACATCTCACGGGTAAACTTCTATGCTCCTCTCATTTGCCCATAATAGTGTCCTTTTATGTTTAAATCATGTACTAACTTTGACCATATCTTAATATAGGGTGTGAGATATAGGTCTATAACTAGTTTCCACAAAATAGTTTTCTAGTTTTTACCATCAGATTCTGTCAGATGTTAGTTCTTGTCCCAAAAGCTTGGATCTTTAGATTTATTAAACACTAGATTACTATAGTCATTTACTAATCTCATTGTTAGTACTATATTTAAAATCTTTGCTTCAATATTCATTAGGTAAATTAGTCTATAGTTTTCATTCTGTTTTAACTCTTCCTGGTTTAGGTATCAGTATGTGTGTTGTAAAAGGTATATGGTAAGACTCCTCCTTTATCTTTCCAGATAATTTATATATTATTGAAATTTATTATTCTTTAAATGTTTGGCAAAATTCCCTTATGAATCCATCTAGCTCTGAAGATTTTTTCTTAGAGAGTTCACTGATTGTTAGTTTGATTTCTTTTTCTAAGATAATATTATTTATATATTTTATTTCCTCTTCTGCTCATCTAGGCAATTTATATTTTTATAAATATTTGTCTATGGAATATTTATTGGCATGTAATTGGGCAAAAGAGCTCCTAACAATTGCTTTAATTTCCTCACTGATAATTAATTCAGCCTTTTCATTTGATATTGCTAATTTGATTTCTTTTCTTTGTTGTAATCAATTTAACCAATGGTTTATTTTATTGATTTCTTTGCCCCCTCCCCATAAAATCAGCTCCTATTTTATTTATTAATTTAATAGTTTTCTTGTTTTCAATTTTATTAATCTCTTCTTTGGTTTTCAGATTTTCTAATTTGGCATTTAACTGAGGACTTTTAATTTCTTCTTTTTTTATTAGTTTTTTTTAGCTACATGCCCAATTCATTGACCTATTTCTATATTTTATTAAGTATTTAGAGATGTACATTTTCTCTGAAGTATTTCTTTGGTTGCAGTCTATAAATTTTGGTATGGAGTTTCATTTTTGTCATTCTCTTTGAAGAAATTATTGTTTCTATGATTTGTTCTTTAATAAACTCATTCTTTAGGATTATTTAGTTTCCAATTAATTTTTAGGCTTCTTCTCCATAGACCTTTTTGAATATAATTTTCATTGAATTATGATCTGAAAAAACTGCATTTAACAGTTCTGCTTTTTTTGCATTTGGTTCTGAAGTGTATATTAACCAATACAAGCTCAATTTTTGTGTAGGTATCATGTACTGCCAAGACAAAAGGTATATTTCTTTCTATTCTCATTCCATTTTTTCGAGAAGTCTATCACGTCTAACTTTTTTAACATGTTATTCACCTCCTTAATTTCTTATTTTGGTTAGATTTATCTAGTTCTAAAGTTGCTCCAAATCACTATTGATCACAGAAATGCAAATTAAGACAACTCTGAGGTACCACTACACACCTGTCAGATTGGCTAAAATGACAGGAAAAGATAACGATGAATGTTGGAGGGGATGTGGGAAAACTGGGACACTAATACATTGTTGTGGAACTGTGAATGGATCCAACCATTCTGGAGAGTAATTTGGAGCTATGCTCAAAAAATTATCAAACGGTGCATACCCTTTGACCCAGCAGTGTTTCTATTGGGCCTATATCCCAAAGAGATCTTAGAGGAGGGAAAGGGACCCACATGTGCAGGAATGTTTGTGGCAGCTCTTTTTGTAGTGGCTAGAAACTGGAAACTGAATGGACATCAATTGGAGAGTGGCTGAATAAATAATGAATAAATTATGGTAGATTTATCTAGTTCAGTTCCTAACTAGTATAATTTTACTGTTTATTTCTTCCTGTAATTTGTTTAACTTCTTTAAAAATGTGGATGCTATACTATTTGATGTATATATGTTTAAAATTGGTATTACTTCATTGTCTATGATATCGTTTAGCAAGATAGAGTTTCTTTTCTCATTTCTTTTAATTAGATCTATTTTTGCTTTCTCTAAGATCATGATTGTTTCCCCTGCTTTTTCTTTTTTACTTTAGCTGACGCATAATAGGTTATGATCTAGCCTCTTACCTTTACACTATGTCTCTTTTTCAAGTTTCTTGTAAACAACATATTATTAAATGACAGCTAATTAAGTAATTAATTAGGACCCAAATTCAAATCTAGCCTCATACATTTACTAGCTGTGTGACCCTGGGAAAGCCTCTTAAATTTGACTACACCCTTCCCTTCCCCCCCTCCTCACTACCAACAAAAAAACCATATGGTAGAATTCTGGTTTTTAAATCTACTCCATTGTTTCCATTTTATGGGTGAGTTCATCCCACTCACCTTGACAATTATGATTACTAATTTTATATTTACCTCCATCCTGTTTCTCCCATTTATCCTTGTCTCTCCTTTCATCTTGTCCCTGATCACTAATGTTTTGCTTATCAATACCCCACTTTTCATATCCCTTTCCCTTCTTACTTCCCTTTAGGGTAAGACAGATTTCTATATCAAATAGTGTTTTTTTAAATTACTTCTGTGCCAATTTTAATGAGAGTAAGGTTCAAGTACTGCCCACCATCCCAACTTTCCCTGCACTGTAATAGCTATTTTGTACCTTTTTTATGTGAGACAATTTACCCCATTCTTCTTTTTTCCCTTTCCCCCTTCTCCCCATGTATCCCTCTCACCTCTTAATTTTGTTATTTTTTTGGATATTCATCAATTCTTACCTTTTTTCTTCTATTTATGTATACTACTTCTAACTGCTCTAATAAAGTAATAAAGTTCTTAAGAGTTGCAAACAACATTTTCCTATGTAGGAACGTAAACAGTTTAACCTTATTAAATCTCTTATGTTTTCTCTTTCCTGTTTAACGTTGTAGGTTATTTTTCATCTTTATATATGAAAAATCAAATTTTCTGTTTAGTTCTGGTATTTTTTTCCCCAGGAAATTTTGGAAGTACTTTATTTCACTAAAGATGTTTTTGTTGTTGTTGTTGATGGCTGGAGGACTATGCTGAGTTTTGCTGGAAAAGTGATTCCTGGTTATAAATCCCAGCTCTTTTTCTTCCAGAATATCATATTCCAAGTCCTCTGATCCTTTAACTCAGAAGCTGCTAAATTATGTGTGTCTGAATGTGGCTCTATGATATTTGAATTGTTGTTTTTTGGTTGCATGAAGTATTTTCTTGCTAGTCCGGAAATTCTGTGATTTGGCTATTACTCCTGGGAGTTTTCATTTTGGGATCTCCTTCAGGTGGTGATCAATGGGTTCTTTCAATTTCTATTTTATGCTCTGGTTTTAGGATACCAGGGCAATTTTGCTTGATAATTTCTTGTAATGATGTATCAATACTTGATACAATAATTGTAACAAGATTACTTTTATCATTATTTTGGGCAATCCAATGATTCTTATATTATTTCTCTTCAATTGATTCTCTAGGTCAGTTGCTTTTCTAAAGAGATGCTTCAAATTTTTATGATTTTGTTTTTATGATTTCTTTGTGTCTTAGAATATCATTAGTTTTCCTTTGCCCAATTCTAGCTTTCAAGGAATTATTTTCTTCCTTTGGTTTTTGGTTCTCTATTTCTTTTTAAGTTCTTCTGAGAAATTTTTGAGTTTAGGACATTTGACATTTCTCATTAAAAAGAATGCTATTTTTATATCTATTACCTTCCTTCTGAATGAGCCTGGATCTTTTCAATAGCCACAGTAGCACATCTATGGTTGGGTTCTTTCTCCTTTGCTTATTTTTAGTTTTTGTTCTTATTATTTTTAACAGATATTATTGTCATCAAGTTCTCAAGGTAAGGGAAATAATGCCCCAAGCCTCATGTTCTTCTTACTCTTATTGTCTGAAGTCCATTCTAGGTAGGAATCAACCTTAGCTCTTCTCTCCCTCCTAAATCATGGCTAGAGCCCCCTATCATTCTGTCCTGTCTATGCTATTACTTCTTGCAGTCCCTCTGGTGACTGCAAACGATAGCTGTTCTCTCCTCCCTGGAACTAAAACCAGAGACTCTGCTCTCCTGCTATTGCCCATAGCCAGCAGGGAACCCTGAGGCCAAGGTCCTTCAATCTTCTACCCCAGGTCAGACATTGCTCATCTTCCTAATGAAAGTTCTTAAAGCAGAGGCTGCCTCCCAACCCCAGTCACTCTCAGGGAAAGTTTTTGTCTGCTGAATCTGTAGAGTTGGCCTGGAGGTATTTGTACTTCATTCAGGCTGAAACTAGCCCCAGAAGAACAGATTTTTTTTCTAGGAGATCAGATGTTTTAGGAGAATAATGGCTTTAGCCTGACTTTTATTTTCTCTGTTCTACAATCCCTAAGTCAATGTTCTGTCTTTTTTCTGTAAAAGAAATTTGGAGAGCTAAAAGTATTATGATCTATTCTGCTATTTTCCCAGAATCCTCTCCCAATTCTAATTTTTAAGGAATAATTTTCTTCAGTGAGTTTTTGTACCTTTTTTTCCATTTGTCCAATTCTACTTTTTGAGGGTATTGTTCAATACATTTTTTTCCCAATCTTTTCCCATGTTTTTTATGCTTCCTTTCCTTTACTGTTGATTTTTTCATGATTCTCTTGAATCACTCATCCCCCCCCCCAATTTTTCTTCTCTCTCTCTCTCTCTCTCTCTCTCTCTCTCTCTCTCTCTGCCTCCCTCTTTATTTAATTATAAAAATTTTTATGAGCTTCTAGAAATTCTTTTTTTTGGAGCCTGACACCAATTCACATTTTTCTTTAAGATTTTGCATGAAGTTGTTTTGACATTTTGTCCTCTTCTGAGTGTCACCATATTAACTTTCTATGGAAAGATTCCTTTCTTGTCTTTTTGCAGCTCTTTTCTTGACTTAATTTTATGTTAAAGTTGAGCTCTACTCCTGGGGACTGAGAAGGAACTGTCTCAAATTTCAGGATCTTCATGTTGCTATTCTCAGAGGTGATTCTGGGCATGTGTAAGCCATAGGAGTTGATGCTGCCAATTCAGTTGCCCTCAAGACCTTCAGTGGCTTATTCAGGAGCACTGAACCTTGCTGCTTGCTTGCACCAGGTGTAGGGCCTCACCAATGACTTCCTGAAGAGAAGCCTGCCATTGGCTCGCACATGTTATCCAGTAGACTATGCTCCACTCTCATTTCTCTGAGACAGACTTTTCTTGTCGACCTTCTAAGTTGTTTTGGATTGGAAAATTATTCCATTTCATCCTTTTGTTAGTTCCCAGCTTCAGAATTCATTTTGAAATGTTGTTTTAGGGGGAATTTGGTTTCTATAATAGCATATCTTAATAACTATTTTTTAAATTTAATTTTCAAACCATAAGCATGGATAATTTTTCAACATTAACCCTTGCAAAACCTTGTGTTTCAAATTTTCTCCTTTGCCCCCAACTTCTCCCCTAGATAGCAAGCAATCCAATATTAAACATGTTAGAAATATTAATCCAATATATATAGATATACACATTTATACAATTACCTTGCTGCATAAGAAAAATTAGATCAAAAAGGAAAAAAAATGCAAATAACAAAAAGAGTGAAAATGCTATGTTGTGATCTAGACTCTGTTCCCATAGACCTCTCTCTAGGTGTATATGACTCTCTTCAACACAAAATCATTGGAATAGGCCTGAACCGTCCGATTGTTGTAAAAGAGCCATGGCCATCAGAATTAATCATCCTATAGTCTTGTTGTTGCCATGTATAATGATCTCCTGGTTCTGCTCATTTCACTTAGCATCAATTCATGTAAATCTCTTCAGGAATCTCTAAAATCATCCTGCGCATCGTTTCTTATACAACAACAATGTTCCATGACATAAACCATGTAATACCATATAACACACCAATATGACAGGATATATACTATACCAATAATATCCCATGACATTCACATACCATAACTTATTCAGCCATTCTCCAACTGATGGGCATCCACTCAGTTTCCAGTCTCTTGCCACTACAAAAAGAGCTGCCACAAACATTTTTGCACATATGGGACCTTTTCCCTCCTTTATGATCTCTTTGGGATATAAACCCAGGAGAAACATTACTGGATCAAAGGGTATGCTTGATAGCCTTTTGGGCATAGTTCTAAATTGCTCTCCAGAACTGCCGAATCAGTTTACAACTCCACCAACAAAGTATTAGTGTCCCAGTTTTCCCACATCCCCTCCAACATTCATCATTATCTTTTCCAATCATCTTAGCCAATCTAAGAGGTATGTAGTAGTACCTCAGAGCTGTCTTAGTTTGCATTTTTTTGATCAACAGTGATTTAAAACACCTTTTCATATGACTGGAAATGGTTTCAATTTCTTCATCTGAAAATTGTCTTTTCATATCCTTTGTCCATTTATCAATTGGAGAATGACTTGAATTCTTATATATTTGAGTCAATTTCTATATATTTTAGAAATGAGGCCTTTATCGGAACCCTTGAATGTAAATTTTTCCCAGTTTATTGTTTCTCTTCTAATTTTGTCTACATTAGTTTTGTTTGTATAAAAAACTTTTAACTAAATATAATCAAAATTATCTGTTTTGTGTTCAATAATAAACTCCATTTCTTTGGTCACAAATTCCTTTCTTCTCCACAGCTTTTTTTTTTTGTTTTTGTTTTTTCTTAAAGCTTTTTATTTGCAAAATATATGCATAGGTAATTTTTCAACATTGACCCTTGCAAAATTTTGTTACAAATGTTTCCCTCCTATCCCCAATCCCTCCCCTAGATGGCAGGAAGTCTAATACATGATAATTATGTTAAAATATGTGACAGATTGAATATATGCATACATATTTATACAGTTATCTTGCTTTACAGGAAAGGGAAAAAAACTGAGAAGGAAAACATAATGCAAGCAAACATCAATAGAAAGTGTGAAAATGCTATGTTGTGATCCAGATTCAGATCCCACAGGCCTCTCCCTGGGTATAGATGGCTTTGTTCATCACTGAGCAGCTGGAAATGGTTTGAAACATCTCATTGTTAGAGAGAACCATGTCCATCAGAATAGATCATCATATAATATTGTTGTTGCCGTGTACAATGATCTTCTGGTTCTGCTCATTTCACTCAGTATCAGTTCATTCAAGTCTCTCCAAGCCTCTCTGAAATCACACTGTTGGTTGTTTCTTACAGAACAATAATATTCCATGACATTCATATACCATAATTTATTCAGCCACTCTCCAATTGATGGGCATCCATTCAATTTCCAGTTCCTTGCCACTACAAAAATGGCTGCCACAAACATTTTTGCACATGTGGGACCCTTTCCTTCCTTTAAGATCTCTTTGGGATATAGGCCCAATAGAAACACTGCTGGGTCAAAGGGTATGCACAGTTTGATAACTTTTTGAGCATAATTCCAAATTGCTCTCCAGAATGGCTGGATCAGTTCACAGTTCCATCAACAATGCATCAGTATCCCAGTTTTCCCACATCTCCTCCAACATTCCTCATTTTTCTTTTCCTGTCATGTTAGCCAATCTGACAGGTATATAGTGGTACCTCAGAGTTGTCTTAATTTGCATTTCTTTGATCAATAAAGATTTGGAGCACCTTTTCATATGACTAGAAATAGTTTTAATTTCATCATCTGAAAATTGTCTGTTCATATCCTTTGAACATTTTTCGACTGGAGAGTGGCTTGAATTCTTATAAATATGAGACAATTATATATTTTAGAAATGAGGCCTTTATCAGAACCCTTAAATGTAAAGATGATTTCCCAATTTATTGCTTCCATCCTAATCCTTTTTTGAATTAGGTTTGTTTGTACAAAAACTTTTTAGCTTAATATAATCAACATTATCTATCTGGTGTTCAATTAAGAGTTCCAGTTCTTCTTTGGACACAAATTCCTTCCTTCTCCACAGGTCTGAGAGGTAAACTATCCTATGTTCCTCTAATTTGCTCATAATATCACTCTTTATGTCTAAATCATGAACCCATTTAGATCTTATCTTGTTTTGTGGTGTTAGATGATTTTGAGGCTTTTATGCCCTAACACATGGTCAATTTTTGTATAAGTTCCATGAACCGCAGAGAAAAAAAGTAAACTCTCTACTGTCTCCATTCAATTTTTCCCAAAGATCTATCATACCTAAACTTTTCTAACAATTTATTTACTTCCCTACTTTCTTTCTTATTTATTTTGTGGTTTGATTTATCTAAATCTGAGAAAGCAAGGTTGAGATCCCCCACTAGTATAGTTTTGCTGTCTATTTCTTCTTGTATCTCTGCTATATCACTTGGTGAAGATATATTTAGTATTGATATTGCTACATTATCTATGTTACCCTTGAGTAAAATATAGTTTCCTTCCTTATCTCTTTTGATTAGATCTATTCCTTTCTGTCTTCATTCAGTTTTCTCCAAAGGTCTATCATACCTAACTGTTTTAGAATTCTATTTACCTCCTTAACTTCTTTATTTATTTTGGAATTTGATTTATCTAGTTCTGATAGAGCAAGGCTGAGATCCCCTACTAGTATAGTTTTGTTCTCTAATTCTTCTTGCAGCTCTCTTAACTTCTCTAGGATTTGGATGCTATACCACTTGGTGCATATATGTTTAGTATTGATATTACTTCATTATCTATGGTACTCTTTAGTAGGATATAGTTTCCCTCTATCTCTTTTAATTAGATTGATTTTTGATTTTGTTTCATCTGAGAGCAGAATTGCTACCCCTGCTTTTTTTTTTAAACTTCAGCTGAAACATAATAGATTCTGCTCTAGCTTTTTATCTTTACTCTAAATATATCACTCTGCTTTAAATATTTTCTTGTAAACAACAAATTGTAGGATTCTGGTTTTTAATCCATGACTGGATTAAAGACAACTGACGTTGTCTGCTTCAGTTTTATGGGAGAGTTCATCCCATATATATTTACAATTAAAATTATTAACTCCCTCCTACTTTCTTTTCCCCTTTCTCCTTTCCCCTCCTATTTCCTTATAGGGTGAGATAAGCTTCTCCGTGAAACTACATGTGTTTGATATTCTCTCTCTGAGCCAAATATAGGGGTAAGAGTAAGAATCACACAATTCTCACCCCATCCCTTCTTTCCTTTGATTGTTAATGCTTTTTTTTGCCTCTTCATAAGATGTAATTTATCCCATTTTAAGTCAATAGTCATCTTCACTGGAATCATTTTTCCTCCTTTAATTTCTTTTTTATATCATCACAATAAAATCAAATTATACCTGCACCTTCTAAGTATACTCATAACAGAGATACAGATCTCAAGAGTTAAACATTATCTTCCCATATAAAGATATGTTTTTTAAATTTTAAAATAAAGTAATTTTTTTCTTTTCTTTTTGCCTTTTTATGCTTCTCTTCAGTTCTGTATTTGAAGATCAAATTTTTCTATTCAGCTTTCATCTTTTCATCAGAAATAAATGAAATTCCCTCATTTCATTGAAGTCCATCTTTTTCCCTGAAAGATAATGCTCAGTTTTGCTGGATAGTTTATTCTAGGTGGCAATACAAGTTCCTTTGCCTTTTGGAATATCAGATTCCATGCCCATGATCCTTTAAAGTGGAAGCTGCTAGGTCCTGGGTAATCCTAATTATGGCTCCTTGATATTTGAATTGTTTCTGGCTGCTTGCAATATTTTCTTCTTTATTTGATACTTCTGAAATTTAATTACAATATTCCTTAGAGTTTAGTGTGGAAGAAATTAGGGCTTGACCCATACCTAACACCACATATCAAGTTAAGATCTACATGGATTCATGATTTGGATATAAAGAGTGATATTATAAGTAAATTAGAGGAACATAGTATAGTTTACCTCTCAGACCTGTGGAGATGGAATAAATTTATGTCCAAAGAAGAACTGGAACTCTTAATTGAACACCAGATAGATAATTTTGACTATATTAAGTTAAAAAGTTTTTGTACAAACAAAACTAATGCAGACAAGATTAGGAGGGAAGCAATAAATTGGGAAATCATCTTTACATTTAAGGGTTCTGATAAAGGCCTCATTTCTAAAATATACAGAGAATTGTCTCATATTTATAAGAATTCAAGCCATTCTCCAATAGATAAATGGTCAAAGGATATGAACAATTTTCTGATGATGAAATTAAAACTATTTCTAGTCATATGAAAAGGTGCTCCAAATCACTACTGGTCAGAGAAATGCAAATTAAGACAACTCTGAGGTACCACTACACACCTGTCAGATTGGCTAAAATGAATGGAAATGATAATGAGGAATGTTGGCGGGGATGTGGGAAAATTGGGACACTGATACATTGTTGGTGGAACTGTGAATGGATCCAGCCATTCTGGAGAGCAATTTGGAACTATGCTCAAAAAGTTATCAAACTGTGCATACCTTTGACCCAGCAGTGTTTCTATTGGGCTTATATCCCAAAGAAATCTTAAAGAAAGGAAAGGGCTCCACATGTGCAAGAATGTTAGTGGCAGCCCTTTTTCTAGTGACTAGAAACTGGAAACTGAATGGATGCCCATCAATTGGAGAATGGCTGAACAAATTATAGTATATGAATGTTATGGAGTATTATTGTTCTATAAGAAACGACCAGCAGGATGATTTCAGAGAGGCCTGGAGAGACTTGCATAGACTGATGCTGAGCGAAATGAGCAGAACCAGATCATTATATACAGCAACAACAATATTATATGATGATCAATTCTGATGGACATGGCTCTCTTCAACAATGAAATGTTTCAAACCAGTTCCAATTGTTCAGTGAAGAAAGCCATATACACCCAGAGAGAGAGACAGATATGTAATGTGGACCACAACATAACATTTTCATGCTCTCTATTGATGTTTGCTTGCATTGTGTTTCCTTTATCTGATTTTTCTTTCTTTTAGATACGATTTTTATTACACAACAATGATAAGTGTGGAAATATGTATACATATATTTGATTTGTCAAGTATTTTAACATAATTTACATGTGGTGGAATTCCTGCCATCTAGGGGAGGGGTGAGGACTAGGGGGGAATAATTTGTAACAGAAAGCTTTATAAGGGTCAATGTTGAAGAATTACCCATACATATGTTTTGCAAATAAAAAGTTTTAATAAAAAATATTCCTTAGAGTTTTCATTTTGGGCTCTCTTTCAGGAGGTGATCAGTGAATTTTTTCAATGGGTATTTTATCCTCTGATTCTAGGACATCAGGGCAGTTTTCCTTGATGATTTCCTGAAAGATGACGTCTGAGCTCTTTTTTGATTGTGGTTTTCAGAAAGTCCAATAATTCTTAGATTGTCTCTCCTAGAGCTGTTTTCCAGGTCAGTTGTTTTTCCGATGATATATTTTATATTTTCTTCTATTCTTTCTTTCTCTTTTTAAAATTTTGTTTGATTCTTGAAATCTCATTGAGTCATTCACTTCCACTTGTTCAATTCTAGTTTTGAGTGAATTTTCTTGTTAGGTTTTTCATCTCCTTTTGCACTGGGACAATTGAACTTTTAAATGAGGTATTTTTTTTCATTGCATTTTTTTCTTCCATTTCATAAATTGTTTTTCATTCAATGGGTTTCTTTTTCTTATCTATTTTGTAAGGAGTTATATGCTTTTTCCATTTCATCAAATCTATTTTTAAGACACTTTCTTCAGATAATTTGTTTTTCCTTTTCCAAACTCTCTTGCCAATTTCTCATTTTCTTTCCCCATTTCTCTTCTCTCTTTTAAAATCCTTTTTGAATTCTTTCAAGAGAACCTTGTGAAATGGGGACCAACTGATATCACACTCTGGGGCTTTATCTGGAGATCATTTGCCTTTAGGATCCTCAAGGTTTGACATTTGTTCTTCTCTTTTTTCATAAAAGCTGTCTATGGTCAGAGTTCTTTTTGCTTTTTTTGCTCTTTTTTTTTAAAGGTTGGGATCTGCTCTTAAGGCAATGGGGCAACAGCTACTTTAGTTTGCCCTTGAACTGGTACTGCTGACTGACTTCTGGTACTGGGTAGACATGGCCAGGACCAGTGTTTTTTTGAAGTTCTAGGGTTCAAAAGCTCACTATTTTCTTTGGATGTCTTACAGCTAATCTGCTGATCCAGTGGCTTGTAAATAGGAGAGAGTATCCTAAGAGCATGCCAGTAAATTCCTCAGTACACCAATACCACAAAGTTGATTCTGTCACTCCAAAACCTGTTCAGAGGCTTTATCTGGTATTAATCTGAGGGATACTAGGAAGAGCTCAAATAAAGACATGTCTTGGCCCACCCTCCCCCCTTTAAGAAATAATTTTAAAGACTAAATGAAAACAGAATATAAAATAAAATCTAATATTTTATAAAATATATAAATGTCTATATACTAAATATTTGTTATATATAAATACATTCAAATAGAACATAAAATAAAAATAAAATAAAAAAGTTATAATTTATACAACCCATGTGCTCATTTTGCACATGAAATAAAGAATCACAGAAAAGAATTTAAGAGTTGAAAGAAGAGTCAGAAATCATCCAGTCCAACTTTCAATGGACAAAGAATCCTTTTAAAACATTTCTGTTATTTGCCTTCCGCTTGATGCCCTGAAGATGACAGGACAATTCTTTCCCAAGGCAACCAACCGTACAGCACTCCTCAAGAGCTCAAATGGTCAGCAATCTATTTCCTGCTTTAAGGTCAAATATATCACTCTAAAGGCAGAAACTATGCACTTTCCTCATCTAAGCCAACATTTTCAAGGGATTCTTACTCATGATCTCAAGATCCCTAATTACCCTAGTTACTTCACTCTGCATGCTAAATCACCAAAGTTGTCAGTAATATTATTTACATATATGTATACATATATATGTGTGCATATCTATGTGTTCATTTGTAAGAAGTTAGAAGTTATACACATAGAAAGATAAATCTCTGGTGGAGTATACATAGTATTCATCCTTGGATCTATGCTATTTGAAACTTTTTTTTTATCATAATCATGCTTTAATTATGGTCTGGCTATTTATTCCTTCCTCTTTATTCTTTTTTTTTTAAATTTTATTTTATTTGCATAACATATGTGTGGGTAATTCTTCAACAACAACACTTACATAGCTTTCCGCTAGAAATTTTTCCCCCCAAATTCCCCACCCCAACCCTAGATGGCAGGATATCCACTACATGTTAATTATGTTAAAATATTGGCAAATCGAATATATGTATACATATTTCCAAACTTATCATTGTTGTGCAAGAAAAATCTTATCTACACAAATGATATATCAGATAAAGGAAACACAATGTAAGCAAACATCAATCAAGGAGTATGAGAATGTTATGTTGTGGTCCACACTTCGCATCCCTCTCTCTGGGTGTATATGGCTTTCTTCAGTGAACAATTGGAGGTGGTTTGAAACATATCATTGTTGAAGAGAGCCATGTCCATCAGAATTAATCGTCATATAGTACTGTTGTTGCCGTGTATAATGATCTCCTGGTTCTGCTCATTTCACTCAGCATCAGTTCACGTAAGTCTCTCCAGGTCTCTCTGAAATCATCTTGCTGGTCATTTCTTACAGAACAATAATATTCCATAATATTCATATACCATAATTTATTCAGCCATTCTCCAATTGAAGGGCATCTATTCAATTTCCAGTTTCTAGCCACTACAAAAAGGGCTGCCACAAACATTCTTGCACATGTGGGGCCTTTTCCTTTCTTTATGATTTCTTTGGGATATAAGCCCAATAGAAATGCTGCTGGGTCAAAGGGTATGCACAGTTTGATAACTTTTTGAGCATAGCTCCAAATTGTTCTCCAGAATGGCTGTATCCGTTCACAGCTCCACCAACAATGCATCAGTGTCCCAGCCCTCCCACAACCCCTCCAACATTCATCATTAACTTTTCCTGTCATTTTAGCCAATCTGACAGGTGTGAAGTGGTACCTCAGGGCTATTTGAAACTTTTAAACATATTTCAAAGTCTAAATGACATCTATTTCAAATTTGCAAATGATTCAAACCTGAGAGAAATAGCTAAAATGCTGGAAAACAGAGTCACAATCCAAAAAGAAATTGACAAGCTAGAATAATAGTCTAAATGTGATAAGATGAAAGAGGAAACAACAGAGATAAATGTGGTCACACTTGGTTAAGAATCATTTTCACAAATATAATAAGGCTAAGCATAACAAGATAGAAGTTTGAAAAAAATTAAGTTTTAGTGAACAGAAAGCTAAATATCTTTATCAACAGTATAATCTGGGATCCAAGAAAGCTAATATTATATTGAGGAGTTAGGGTGTAGAAGGAACACAGTTGTGCATGTCCTTGGCAGACCAAAGCTATTTAATATTGTTTACAGCTGTTTAGAATGTTTAATTCTGGCAGCCTCATTTAAAAAAATGCTCTTAAGTGAAAGATTATTTAGATAAGGATGATCAAGATGGCAAAAACTATTTGTAAATATAATATATGAATGAAGGAAATAAGGATGACTAGCCTGAAGAGAAGTCCTGGATAGGTTAGGCCACAGTAGTTTTTCAAATACCCAAAGGATCATTATATATAATATGAACCAGATCTATTCCACTTGGTAACAAGGCAGAACTGGGAGCACTAGAAGCTACAGGGAGACACAGATTTTGGCTCAAAAGAAAGAAAAAGTAGCTCCCATTCCCAAACTATACACAAAGATGGGAGTAATTCATTTCAAGAAGTAAACAAGCTTCTCTCAACAGAAGCTCCCAAGAAAATATCAAGTAACTATCTATTAGGGCCATCATAGAATGGATTCCTGCTCAGTGATGTACTGAGGTACTCTTAAACTCTGTAATTTAGTTAACTGTTGGAAGTTCTCTTCTTAGAACTTCAACAGTGAGATAAGTAACGTAGGATAATAACATGAAGGAACAGCAAGACAAAGAAAATGATCATACAAATAGAGTTTTATTGGCAACAGTTCAGCATATGGTAATGTAGGTATCTATAATAGCATTTTAAAAATATATATATATATGTATATGTATATATGTATAAGTTGTATATGCATTTATTTATATGTGTATATAAATGTGTGTGTATGCCAATACATACAGTCTACACTTTTCTCCTGGCTGACAAAGGTTATAATGACATCTCCTTTAAATGAAGCTTTATTAATGAGAATGAGCATCTGAGGATCACTCACTATCCTATAACATGAGACAATCCTTTTCTAAAATCCTTTTCTTATTGTGGAAAAAAGTATAGAGAAATAAGAGAAGTAAAGCAAACCAAATCATCAAGAAAAAAATCTATGAATTTTCTGCCAACCCTCTAGTTCCTAGACTGGTTACTAGTACTACATGGCAATGCCAGTGGAAAGGAATTGCTACATTATTTAAAGAATTATTCTCTATACATTATTAGGAAGATAAAACTGCATATACTTCTGAATGACAATTTACTTACCTTTTCCAGAGCATGCATACTGAATACCGGTCCATCATGTGCTTTGACAGTTTTTATGAGAAAAATGTCTTTCCAGATACACACATCTCCTGTTGAAGTTCCAGAGAATGCCATCTCTTCAGTCCAGCCATACACCGCACACATCATTGTATCACTTTTCCCCATGGGACCGAGGTAGCCTTTTCTCCCAATCAATCCTCCCCCTGTTTTAAAATTAAAAATTATATGATCATTAAAGTGTTCCTTTTAAAATTTATAAATTAGAGATCACTATAATTTCATTCTTTCTATCAAAAAACCCTCCCGTGAATATGCTAGGCAAAATTGTTGGTGGAACTGTGAACGGATCTAGCTATTCTGGAGAGCAATTTGGAGCTATACTCAAAAAGTTATCAAACTGTGCACACCCTTTGAGCCAGCAGTGTTTCTATTGGGCTTATATCCCAAAGAAATCTTAAAGGAAGGAAAGGGATCCACATGTGCAAGAATGTTTGTAGCAGCCCTTTTGTAGTGGCTAGAAACTGGAAACTGAATGGATGCCCATCAATTGTAGAATGGCTGAACAAATTATGGTATATGAATGTTATGGAATATTACTGGTTCTATAAGAAAAAACCAGCAGGATGATTTCAGAAAGGCCTGGAGAGACTTGCATGAACTGATGCTGAGCAAAATGAGCAGAACCAGGAGATCATTGTGCATAGCAACAACAATACTATATGATGATCAATTTTGATGGATATGGCTCTCTTCAACAATGAAATGTTTCAAACGACTTCCAATTGTTCACGAAGAAAGTCATATACACCCAGAGAGAAGGACGTGAAATGTGGACCACAACATAACATTTTCATGCTCTCTATTGATGTTTGCTTGCATTGTGTTTCCTTTATCTGATTTTTCTTTCTTGTAGATACAATTTTTCTTGCACAACAATGATAATTGTGGAAATATGTATACATATATTTGATTTGTCAAGTATTTTAACATAATTAACATGCAGTAGAATTCCTGCCATCTAGGGGAGGGGTGGGGACTAGGGGGGAAAATTTGTAACAGAAAGCTTTGTAAGGGTTAATGTTGAAGAATTACCCATACATATGTTTTGCAAATAAAAAAAAAGAAAATGCTAGGCATATTAAAAAATCAATTTATGATAATTAACATTTTTGTATCAATTAATACTTTACAAAGAGCTTTACCTCTATAAAATAGTATTACAAGTACTGTAATTATTTTATAGAGGAAGAAAAAGATGCTCAGAACAATGAAGTAACTTGTCCACTGTCCCATAACTATTAGATACATGAACTTGGGATAAAAGGTGTTCTTCTAAAAACTCCAAATTCAGTTTTAACTAATAATGTAGTTGTAAATCTAACCATGAAATCAACATCTCTGCTAAATCACCTCTTAGGATAAATCTAATCTCTATTAAGGCATTGACACAGATATTTTTAGTTTTTTATATAGAAGCTGGAATGGGGGCCAATGATTATTTTCCAAGATTATTAATGAATAAATCCACAATGAATAAAATATGAATATTGTGAATATGAATATGAATAGGAATAAAATCCACAAGCAAACCATAGGTAATTTTATAAACCCTTTTCAAACCTGGGGTTGTAAATAAAATATAGGCATGGAAGAGCAAAGATTTTGAGAGAAAATGCTAAAATGATACATTAAGGGAAAACTCTGTAACACAGAAGAATCTCTTTCCTTTTTCTGAAGAGAGTATTTTATATTTCCCAAAACTCATATATTGCTTAAAAGTCTTGTCTTTCTGTTTTTACTTTGTATTTTAAAACTGCAAATATGATAAATGTGCTTTTGCATTGCTAAACTATATGAAAACTAAGAGGATATAAGGATGAAGGAGGAGACAGATTTACAACTGCATTGTTTAGACAAAGTATTTCTTTGACAGTTATGGGTTGAAAGAAAGAGAATAATTGATTTGTTTTTTTACAACTTCAAAGAATAAAAAGAAAACCCTTATGGTTTGAAGATCTCTAGGCAATAAATGTAGAAGTAGAGAGAAGGTAAATTTGAGTAAATAGATCAGTGAAGGTAGAATCTTCACCATTTTCTTTTCCATTTTCTACCCCTCACACCTTGAAAATAAATCTCTCAAAGTAGAAGAGCCAAGACAGTAACTGGAAAGTCTTGCCTGAGAGGATGGATTAAGGACAGAAAGAATAGATTGGTCAACAAATCAATGGGGACAAATAAGAAAGAATGACAATTTTGCTCCTTAGCACAACATAGCAACCTACCAATGTCAGAGAAACATCTGTAGCTTCTAATATACCTAAGTTAGATTTCTGCAATGGGTAAGAATAAATGGTCCACTGAGATAAACAGCGCACAAAAAAAGACCTACCATAACTATCTGTATGTCAAGATCTTAAGTCAGGATTTGAATTCTAAAAACATTTCCAGGAAATTTATTTTCTCTAAAACCTGAGATTAATCCTAAAAAGCCTCCAAGAAAAAGCTGATTTGTATATTCTTTCACGTACCCTTCACAACAATTCTATAAGGAGATTGCTAATATTCTTTCCATTTTATAGATGAGGACAAAGAGAGTCTCAAAGGTTTAAGGTATTGTCCAAGATCAAATAACAATTAAATGATAGAAAAGGCAAATGGATTAGGAATCATACCCAACTCTGTATCTAAGTATCTATATATGTAGCAAATCTGTTATCTGTATAACTTCAAACAAGTCATTTAATTTTTTTGGTTCTCAGTTTCCTCACTTCTAAAAAGAGAGGAATAGATAACCCCAAAGGTCCTCTAAATCCATGATCTTATAATCCAATTTGTTCTTTAACTGTCAAAAAGAATCACACAAAGAACTCATCTTTTTAAAAAATGAATTAATTTGGTTGTCCTAAAAAAAAAGTAAAATATATAATGACTTTAATGGATTTATACTGAATTGAACTATTCTGGTTTTTGTGTCTCCTTGGGATTAGCCAGAGATAATTCTATCTTTATCAAACTTTTAATACCTTTGATTACTTTGCATTTAAATATTTGTATCACTCCATTTTAAGTTCTTTGCTGTTTCAGAAGGCATGGAAAAATATAAAGAAAGAGGGGAAAGTTACTTCAGAAAAAAAGAAACATGAATAAATGGAAATAATATACAGCTCATGTGAATGTTTCTATTCTGAAAGTTTCAATAGTATAAACTATGAATGAATGAAACTTCCTGAAATGAAAAAGTATATGAACAGAAGAGCATGCTTACAGGTCACCAGCAACATTACAAGTGAATCCAATGCTTCTTCTCAGTCTTGATACTCTGACTTCCCCTTCCAACATATAACCCTATTGACCGTGATTCTCAGCTAGGTGGTAGTGTGAATTGGGAGACAGAGAATAGAGTCTAAAGGACTTGAATTAAAATTCTGCCTCAGCCACCTTAGCCAAATAATGAGTCTGTTCATCCTTTACCTTATATGTAAAATGAGAAGGTTAATTTGATAACCTTTAAAAACCTTTCCATTCCTAAATCGCTGATCTGATTTGAGTCCTACAAATGCAGAATAAATTCTTCTTTTGGGTTTTGAGTAAAGAGGAGAAATCACAAATGGGTCAGAGGTAAAAAAAGTCACTAAGACATTTACAGTGTTACAGAAACCAAGTTAAGAAATCAGCTCAAAAAGGACACAGGATTCAGAGCTAAAAAACATTTTAAGGGGCAATTGTATAAACTTTCTCCTTTTACAGATAAGTAAACTAAGATAACAGAAAATAAGTAACTTTCCAAGGGGACACAGAGCTAGCAAGGATCTGGTTCTGGATTTGAACTCAAGTCTTTTTGACTTCAGGACCAACATTTTGTCCAATCTGTCATCAGCTGCCTGTAATGGTCAAAGATGATCATATATGAAAGTACTATTTTCTATTATGTACAACTTGTATACACATTTATTAAACTGAAAACAATAATACTACCATTGCTCTACCTGCCATGTTCCTAGCTGAAATGCATTGTGCTCTCTTTTGTCTATTTTTTTTTATCATTTAAAAATATAGGGGCAGCTAGGTGGTGCAGTGGATAGAGCACCAGCCCTGAAGTCAGGAGGACCCGAGTTCAAGTCTGGTCTCAGACACTTAACATTCCCTAGCTATGTGACCCTGGGCAAGTCACTTAACCCCAATTGCCTCAGCAAAAAGCATATATATATACCATTGTTTTTATTTGTTTTACCATGATTAGATAATTTCTTCCTCTGTATCTTCTTTTTTTTAAATAAACCTTTTTATTTTCAAAACATATGCACGGATAATATGACAACATTGGCCCTTGCATAGCCTTTTATTTCAGATTTTCTTCTCCTTCCTCCCACCCCCCCAGATGGCAAGCAATTTATTATATGTTAAACATGTTAAAATATGTTAAATCCAATATGTATAAACGTATTTATACAATTCTCTTACTGCACAAGAGAAATCAGATCAAAAAAAGAAAGTAAAAGAGTAAGAAAACAAAATGCAAATGAACAACAAGATGAATGAGAATGTTATGTTGTGATCCTCATTCAGTTCCCACAGTCTTCTTTCTGGGTGTAGATGGCTCTCTTCATCACAAGATCACTGAAACTGGCATCAGTTATCTCACTGTTGGAAAGAGTCACGTCTACCAGAATTGATCATCGTATAATATTGATGTTGTGTACAATGATCTCCTGGTTCTGTTCATTTCACTTAGCATCAGTTCACGTAAGTCTCTCCAGGCCTAAGATCATCCTGCTGATCATTTCTTATAGAACAATAATATTCCATATACCATAACTGATTAAGCCATTCTGCAACTGATGGGCATCCACTCAGTTTCCAGTTTTTTGTCACTATGAAAAGAGTTGCTACAAAATTTTTTGCACATGTGGGTTCCTTTCCCTCCTCTAAGATCTCTTTGGAATATAGGCCCAATAGAAACATTGCTAGATCAAAGATTATGCACAGTTTAATAACTTTTTGAGCACAGTTCAATAACTTTTTGAGCACAGTTCCAAATTGCTCTCCAGAATGGTTGTATCTGTTCACAGTTCCACCAACAATGTATCAGTGTCTCAGTTTTCCCACATCCGCTCCAACATTTGTCATTATCTTTTCCTGTGATCTGACAGGTGTGTAGTGGTACCTCAGAGTTGCCTTAGTTTGCATTTCTTGGATCAACAGTGATTTAGAGCACTTTCTCATATGACTAGAAATAGTTTTAATTTCTTCATCTGAAAATTGTCTGTTAATATCCTTTGACCATTTATTGATTGAAGAGCGGATTGAATTCTCATAAATTTGAGTCAATTCTCTATATATTTTAGAAATGAGGCCTTTATCAGAATCCTTAAATGTAAAAATTATTTCTCAATTTATTGCTTCCCTCCTAATCTTGTCTACATTAGTTCTGCTTGTACAAAAACTTTTTAACTTAATATAATCAACATTATCTATCTGGTGTTCAATTAAGAGTTCCAGTTCTTCTTTGGACACAAATTCCTTCCTTCTCCACAGGTCTGAGAGGTAAACTATCCTATGTTCCTCTAACTTGCTTATAATATCACTCCTTATGTCTAAATCATGAACCCATTTAGATCTTATCTTGGTATGTGGTGTTAGGTATGGGTCAAGCCCTAATTTCTTCCATATAGTTTCCAATTTTCCCAGCAGTTTTTGTCAAATAGTGAGTTCTTATCCCAAAAGCTGGGATCTTTGTATTTGACAAATACTACATTGCTATAGTTATTGCCTATTTTGTCCTGTGATCCTATCCTATTTCACTGATTGACTACTCTATTTCTTAGCCAGTACCAAATGGTTTTGATGACTGCTGCTTTATAATATAGTTTTAGATCTGGCACAGGTAGGCCACCTTCATTAGCATTTTTTTTCATTAATTCTCTTGAAATTCTTGACCTTTTTGTTCTTCCAGATGAACTTTGTTACTATTTTTTCTAGATCTGTAAAATAATTTCTTGGAAGTTTGATTGGTAAGGCACTAAATAAGTAAATTAATTTAGGTAGTATTGTAATTTTTTATTATATTTGCTCAGCCTATCCATGAGCACGTCATATTTTTCCAACTGATTAAGTCTGACTTTATTTGTGTGGAAAGTGTTTTGTAGTTTTATTCATATAGTTCCTGACTTTCCCTTGGCAGATAAATTCCCAAATATTTTATAATATTGACAGTTATTTTGAATGAAATTTCTTTTTGTATCTCTTGCTGCTGAACTTTGTTGGTGACATATAAAAATGCTGATGATTTATTTTGTATCCTGCAACTTTGTTAAAGTTGTGAATTGTTTCTAGTAGTTTTTTTAGGGTTCAGCTGCAAAGAGTGATAATTTGGTTTCCTCATGACCTACTCTAATTCCTTTAATCTCTTTCTTTTCTTACTGCCAAAGCTAACATTTCTAATACAATATTGAATAGTAATGGTAATAATGGGCAACCCTGTTTCACCCCTGATCTTACTGGGAATGTTTCTAGTTTGTCCCCATTACATATTATACTTGCTGATGGTTTTAAATAGGTGCAATTAATCATTTTAGGAAAAAGTCCATTTATTCCTATTCTCTTTAATGTTTTTTATAGGAATGGGTGTTAGATTTTATTAAATGCTTTTTTGGCATCTATTGAGATAATTATATGATTTTTGTTAGTTTGGTTATTGGCATAGTTGATTATGCGGATAGTTTTCCTAATATTGAACCAGCCCTAAAATTCCTGGTATAAATCCTACTTGGTCATAATATATTATCCTGGGGATGACTTTCTGTAATCTCATTGCTAACATTTTATTTAAAATTTTTGCATCAATATTCATTAGGGAAATTGGTCTATAATTTTCTTTCTCTATTTTACCCTACCTGGTTTAGCTATCAGTACGATATTTGTGTCATAAAAAGAATTTGGTATAACTACTTCTTTCCCTATTTTTTCAAATAGTTTATATAGTATTAGAATTAATTGTTCTCAAAGGGTCAGGAATTTCAAGGGAATTAATGAAAAAAAAAGGCTGATGAAGGTGGCCTTGCTATACCAGATCTAACACTATATTATAGAATTAATTATTCTTTGAATGTCTGGTAGAATTCACATGTAAATCCATCTGGACTTGGAGATTTTTTCTTAGGGAGTTGATTATAACTTGTTCTATTTCTTTTTCTAAAATGGAATTATTTCAATAATTTATTTCCTCTTCTGTTAACCAGGGCAAGCTATATTTTTGTAGATATTCCTCCATTTCATTTAGATTATCAAATTTATTGGCATATAGTTAAGCAAAATAACTCCTAATTATTGGTCTAATTTCCTCTTTTTTGCCTGTTTTTAAGTGTTTCATAAATGGCCTTTTCTTTTTTGTTGGCTTTTTTTTTGGGGGGGGGGAGTAGGCATCATAATATACCTATTCCCCCAATCTCAAATTAGAGCCCTACCTTGATAGCAAGTATAGTCAAGCAAAAATAAATTTATACAATGGTTATCTCTTGAAATTTTCAACTCATTCTGTACCTCATGTATGTACTTTCTTTGCCAAAAGGTGGGAAATGTGTCATAATTAGTACTCTGGAAATGTGATATGTTATTCCACTGATCAAAGTTCTTAAGTTTTTTTGTAATTGTTTTCCTTTAAAGTATTATGGTCATTGCATTAACTGTCCATTGATTCAGGCCTCTTCATTCTTTATTAGTTCATGAGTCATCTCAGGTTTCTCTGAATCAGACCCTGTTATCATTTCTTTTAGCACAATAAGAATTGTCTCTATATAAAGTTTAATTCTTTCATCAAGAGTTCTGAAAGCTCTCTTTCCCTCTTCTCTATTTTATTTATATTGGGGCCCTTTATATTTCTGTCAGGTGTCCATTTGGAATTTATCGTGCATGGTGTATGTAGTTTAGTAGTTTACATTATTGGTCAAACAAATTTCTTCCACCCTATTTCATTCAAATATCATAATTTGTTTAACAACTCCCTTACTGATGAGTATCTATTTTATTTCTAGTCCTCTGCTAGAAAGAATTTATGATAATTTCTCTCTCTTATTTGGTTAAGAATTATTCCTCAATCTATATTTTGAAAGAAATCTCTCTCCCTTAAATCATCTTTACATTTAAAGGTTCTGATAAAGGCCTCATTTCTAAATTATATAGAGAACTGTCTCATATTTAAAAGAATTCAAGCCATTCTCCAATCGATAAATGGTCAAAGGATATGAACAGACAATTTTCTAACGATGAAATTAAAACTATTTCTAGTCATATGAAAAGGTGCTCCAAATCACTATTTCAGAGAAATGCAAATTAAGACAACTCTGAGATACCATTACACTACCTGTCAGATTGGCTAAAATGACAAGAAATGATAATGACGAATGTTGGCGGGGATGTGGGAAAACTGGGACACTGATACATTGTTGGTGGAACTGTGAACAGATGCAGCCATTCTGGAGAGCAATTTGGAACTATGTTCAAAAACTTATCAAACTGTGCATAATCCTTTGAGCCAGCAGTGTTTCTATTGGGCTTATATCACAAAGAAATCTTAAAGGAAGGAAAGGGCCCCATATGTGCAAAAATGTTTGTGGCAGCCCTTTTTGTAGTGGCTAGAAACTGGAAACTCAATGGATGCCCATCAATTGGAGAATGGCTGAACAAATTATAGTATATGAATGTTATGGAATATTACTGTTCTATAAGAAACACCTAGCAGGACGATTTCAGAAAGGCCTGGAGAGACTTGCATGAACTGATGCTGAGCGAAACGAGCAGAACTAGGAGATCATTATACACAGCAACAACAATACTATATGATGATCAATTCTGATGGACATGGCTCTCTTCAACAATGAAATGTTTAAAACCAGTTCCAATTGTTCAGTGAAGAAAGCCATATACACTCAGAGAGAGAGATATGAAATGTGGACAACGACATAACATTTTCATGCTCTCTATTGATGTTTGCTTGCATTGTGTTTCCTTTATCTGATTTTTTTTCTTGTAGATACGATTTTTGTTGCACAACAATGATGTGTGGAAATATGTATACATATATTCAATTTGTCAAGTATTTTAACATAATTAACATGTGGTGGAATTCCTGCCATCTGGGGGGGGACTAGGGGGGAAAAATCTGTAACAGAAAGCTTTGTAACGGTCAATGTGGAAAAATTACCCATACATATGTTTTGCAAATAAAAAGTTTTAATTAAAAAAAAGGAAAAAAAAAAGAAATATTTCTTCCTTCTCCTCTAAACCATCTATGACATGATCTTTGATATCTAGGTCATTTGGAGTCTACTGTGATATGTTATTGTTTAGAAATTTATTTCTTTCATTCTATTTTAAACATGTTGCATAATTTGTTTAGTCTTCTCCAACTGATTTGTACCCATTTGGTTTCTTGTTCTTTGCTACAACAAAAAGTGTTGCTATGATTTGTACAGATGGGTCCTTTTTGTCTTTTGATCTGTCTGATGTTTATGGCTAGTAATGGAATTGCTAGATCAAAGTGTAAGCACAGTTTAGTGATGTGGGTAGAGTTCCAAACTGCTATTCAAAATGTTGGACAAGTTCACATGTCCACCAACCGTGCATTACTGAACCTGTCTTTCCACAATCCCTCCATGAACTGTCATTTTCTGTTTCTGTCATCTTTACTAATGAAACAGGTAAAAGCAGATCATCATAGATGTTATAATTTGTATCTTCCTATTAGCAGATAATTTTGGATAAAGTTGGATAACTTGCATAATTTTTTTCATAATTTTTTCATCCCATATTTATATATCCAGTCCAAGTTTCTCCCATGATCTTTAGTTCCATGTCATAATTGTCTATAAGATATCTCCAAATGCACGTCCAAAATTTTAAACTTCATTTATATAAAACTAATGTTATTACCTTTCCCCCTTAAGTCTCATTTCTTCTAAACTTCTCTAGTTGTTATCAATGTTTACAATCTTGCCATTATTCTAGCACCTGAAATACAAAGAGCTGCCAAATCTTGTTTCTATCTCTCTCTCTTATTATCTGGATCCTTTCTTTCCATTTACATAGCACCTGGATTCAAGCCCTCCTAAATTTTCTTCTAGATTTTTGTGATAGTTATATGGTCTCTATCTAAAGTCTCTTACCCTTCTAGACCATCTATATTGTCACCGAAGTCTCTCTTAAGTACAGATATGATTTCCTCAATCAACTGACTTTAGTGGCTGTCTATTATCTCTAGCGTAAAACATGAACTCCTCTGAGAACTACGTAAGGCCTACATAATAAGCTGATCCTAATTTATTTCCCCAGACTCATGGGACATGAATCCAATGGCTTTTCTTCATGCATTCTACAATATATCCCAATTGGCTATCTTTCTGCATCTCTCATATCCCATCTCAGAGCTTTTACACTGGTCTGGAACACTTATCTTCTCACTTCTGTCTCATTTAGTCTCTCTCTCTTCATTAAGAAACATTACCTCAAATATCACCTTTGGCATGAATCCTTGTCCAGTTCTCTCAGACCACCTTGTATTTAATTACTTTGTATACATTTTTACATATTAATTTTATATTGATGCTATATTTTTATATGTACTTGTTATCTTCTCCATTAGAATTTAAGTTTCTTGTGAGAAGAGATTGTTATAATCTTTGTAACTACATGCCAAGGCCCTAGTATAGTGCCTGGCAAATAGTAGCTATTAAATACCGAGTGATCAATTGATTTCTTCTTTTGAAGACTGACTCTTCATATCCTTTATCCTTTATCTACTGAAATCTGCTTCTTTATACCTTTATCCTTTATCTAATGGGGAATGGCTCTTGTTCTTAATTATATAAATTATAAACATATTTGTGTGTGTATATACACATCTATTTCTTCATCATCAAATTTTTATTATATACCTTTACAACAAAAATTTTTCTAGTTGTTTCATATGTAAGAGCCATGATTTTTTCTGCAAAAAAATTTAATGATATTTAGTCATTTTATCACTGATAATCTTTTTATCCCTTGTTTGAACAAGAATTATTTCTTTCTCTCTTGTGTTCTCAAATTTGTTAGCCTATAACTGCATAACAGGTTTGGGTAATTCTTTTTATTTCTTCTGATTTGGATTGTGATTCTACCTTAATTATCTGCTATTTCACTGATTTGATTTTCTTCCCTCTTACTTTTATCAATTTTGTTATTCCCCTTCCCCCCAAAAAAAATCCAGCTTTAATTCTGTTTTTAATTTTTTGGCTTTCAATTTATCTGTTTCTTTAATTTTCTATCATCTTCTACTTTTGTGCTTATTTTAGGTTTATCTGTTCAGTTTCTATTTTTTTTTCAAATCATATTCAGTTCATTAATGCTTTCTTTTTCTATGGTTTTAGGAATATATTTTTAATCTATATCAATCTATATTTTTTAAGAATAATTGGACTGCTTTTGCTGCATTCAAATTTGGTATGGTATTACTGTCTTTCAAATAATTATTGTTTCTATGATATGTTCTTTGATCCATTCATTATTTAAAACTTATTAAGTTTTCACTTGGGTCTATGTTGTTTATGCTCCTTGGAGTAAATGCTATGTTTACTTTACTATAGTTTTTAAAGGGCAGATTTACTATTTTTGTCTTTATACATTTGTTTGCTATATCTTTGTGCCCTAAAACATGATCAATTTTTGTAAAAGTTTCAAGTGGTTCTGAAAAATATTTTTTCTAATAGTACCATTAAGAAAACGATTTAGCTCTAGTTTTTCTAGCATTGTGTTCAAATATTCAAATTTCCCCTTAAAAAATTCTTATTTTAGATTTGTCTAAACCTGAGAGAGAAAATTAAAAGTCTTTTACTATTACTGTCTTTTTTGTTGTTCAGTCATTTCATTTGTGTCTGACTGTGACACCATTTGGGGTTTTCATGGCAAAAATAGTGGAGTAATTTGTCATTTCCTTCTCCAGCTCATTTTACAGACAAGGAAACTAAAGTCAATTGGGTTAAGTGACCCAGTTACTAAACTATTAAGTGTCTAAGGTAAAATTTGAATTCGGGTCTCCTCGACTCCAGGTCTGAAATTCTATCCACTGTGCCACCTAGTGACTATTACTGTCCTATAATCTATATTTTTTTCTAATTCTCTTAATAGTTTCACTATGAATTTAGTTGCTATGAAAAAGAATTAAAATTCTAAAGACATACTAAAATATTTAAGACAACACTTCATAGCAGTAAAAAACTATAGAGTTCCCAATCAGTTGGGAATGGCTAAACAAACTGTGGTTAATGAATGTAATGGAATACTTTTCTGTTATAAGAAACAAGGGGAAAGTTTCAGAGTCATGAAAAGAATTACATAAAAAAAGATGCAGAATAAAGTGAGCAGATTCAGAGAAACAATTTATACTCTAAGAAACATACAAAAACAATTCTGAAGGACTTAACTCTCATCAACTAAATGCAAACTAAATATGAGAAATATTTTTGGATATGCTCAATGTGGGAATTTATCTTGCCTGACTGTATTTTTGTAATATCAAGGTTTTCTCTCTTTTTTTTTTCCAGTGGATGAGGGAAGTGGGAAGGAAAAAAAATGCTTGACATAACAGAAAAATGTAATTAAAAAAATTTAGAAATTATGGCATTTGGACCACATAAATTTAATGCTGATACTGGTTGTTGTCCATAATTCCCTTCAGTATAATGTGTCTCTAACTTGTCAATTTTTCTTTTTGCTTTGTCTGATTAGCATGATTGCAAGTGCTGCTTTTTTTTTTAACTGACCTGAAGCAAGGTAAATTCTAGCTTCTTATTTTTATTCTGTTAATATCTGTTTTTTTGTAACAAAGATATATTGAGATTTTGTTTTCTTACCTAATCTGTCACTCTCTTTTTTCTTATTGGATGATTTAAAAATTTGTATTCAAGATTCTTTTTTTTTTCCCTGTCATTTTATTTTTTTATTTTTTTTATTTTTTTTTGACCTTTGCAAAAAAAAAACTTTTATTCCAAAGCTTTTCCTTTCCCTCCCCCCGCCCCCCACCCCTAGATGACAGGTAATCTAATACATGCTAGATAGGATAAATTATATGACACATACAATACATGTATACATATCTATACAGTTATCTTACTGCACAAGAAACATCAGATCTAGAAAGATAAGAAGAAAAAAAAAAAAAACAACCTAAGAAGGAAAACAGAATGCATGGAAATATCCACAGAAAGCGTTAAA
Source organism: Myrmecobius fasciatus (assembly GCA_023553655.1). Taxonomy (NCBI): domain Eukaryota; kingdom Metazoa; phylum Chordata; class Mammalia; order Dasyuromorphia; family Myrmecobiidae; genus Myrmecobius; species Myrmecobius fasciatus. Next base: position 139,363 of record JAJPUD010003460.1, read on the forward strand.
ATGCTGTGTTTTGGTTCACTCTCAGTTCCCACAGCCCTCTCTCTGGATGTATATGACTATCTTCATCGCAGCACAACTGGTTTGAATCACATCATTGTTGAAGAGAACCATGTCCATCAAAATTGAGCATCGTATAGTCT
>JAJPUD010003460.1:139902-191286 GCA_023553655.1 Myrmecobius fasciatus
ATTTTTGCACATGTGGGTCCCTTTCCCTCCTTAAAAATCTCTTTGGGTGTATTCAAGATTCTTGATCAGTTTGGCTAATAACTGAAAAATGGTGTTATTTCCCCAAGTCCTCACTTTTATAGCACTTTTGTTTTTAAAGTTTATAATTTCTCCTCTAGTTTTCAAGATTTTTCTTTTGACTTTTAATTTCATGCTCAACTCAGTGATCCTCTCTTTCTTCTATTTTAATTCAATCAACGAATACAAAATATGCATAAAAACCACAATAATTGAGATAGTACATTGACAAGCAGAGGAATTAAAAAAGACTTTTTAAAGGAGAAAGCACCCTAAGAAGTGGAAGAAAGTAGAAACAGTATTCCAAGCATAAGATTAAAAAAAAAAAAACCAACAACAACTCTACAAAATCTTAGAAGTGAAGAAAGGGAATACTGTATTCATGGAATAGAAAATAGGCCACCTGGAGTCATTTGTACCTGTTAATATTCAATTAGTAGTGCCAAAGATAATTTAAAATGGAATAAAGTGAGGTGAAATTGTTTCTCTTCTTTAATAAACACGTGATGTATCAACACTTTCAATATCTCAATATTAGATTTATTGGATTTTACCCACTACTCATTCTAGAACTTGGCTTTTGTTAAAGAGATAACCATTTAAGATATGAAAACATTTTGTATACAATAGTTACAAATAGCTTAAAAAAAGGACCATAAATCAGGACTGGAGTTTGGAAATATTATATAATCATAACAGTATCAATGAATTACCTAGTATATCCATAAGTCATTCAATTTTAGGGTTTTAGGTTATATGTAAATACTAATTCCAATAACATTCTATCACACAGTATAGGAATGATTAACTATTAAATTATATAATATCTTGCAAATATGTAATCTTTTACATATGGTAAAAAGTTCAAAATACCAATATTTTTAAACCAGCTTTTAAAATACATAGAAGAAAAACAGAGACTCTCAGGAAAATTAATAGTTTTCCTAAACAACAAAGGAAGAAAAAAATGCCTTTCTTACCTACTCTCCGCCAAAATTTCATGTGTTTAATACCAGCCGTAATCAATTTATCAGGCATATAAGGGTTCATCTTCACAACAAAAATCTTATCTTTATTTCCTCTAGGAAAAAAACAAAAAAAATGTATTTAGTTTTTACTTTTTGGACAAATAACTCCCCTAAGAATTCAATAAGCAATAACCAGAATTCAATAAAAATATATAGAAAATATTCAATAAATGACACATGGGATAACAACATGTAAAAAAAATAATAATGATAATAGGTAGTGTTTATAAAGTACTTTAAGGATGGCAAAATACTTTACACGTTATCTCATTTGATCTTCATAACAACCCTACATAATTATCATCATCTTCACTTTACAAATGAAGTAACCATCTAAGTGTGATATAGATTATGATGGGAGTACAGAGAAATTTATACCAAGTATTCCAGGAAAACCTAAGAAAAAAATAATCACATTCAACTGAAGGTGCCAGGCAAGAGGTGGTACATGGGACTGGTGCGGAAAGAAGAATTTCAATAGGTAACAATGAAGGGATATGGGGAGAAAATGATTTTTAAATAAATCCATCTTTTCGGGATTTATTTTTATTTATTTATTTATTTTTTTGTGAGGCAACTGGGGTTAAGTGACTTGCCTAGGGTCACATGATCAGGAAGTGTTAAATGTGTGAGGCCTATTTTGAACTCAGGTCCTCCTAACTTCAGGGGCAGGCAGTGCTCTATCCACTGTGCCATCTAGCTGCCCCAAAATAAGTCTAGAAAGGTAGTTTGGAGTCAGACCCTGAGAATCAAATGCCAGGTCAAGGATTCAATGTTTACCACATAAGAATAGGATGCCAAAAAAAAATAAAAAATAAAAACAAACAAAAAAAAGAATAGGATGCCGTTATAAGCTTTTTTTCCATGTTTAATTAAAAATTTAATATTTGACATTAGATACAACTTGCTTTGGAACGCTTTACATTTAAATTAAACACATAAAACATTTTTACTCCTAATTACTCATCAGGATTCCTTGTCAATTTAATTCTTTTTACTTTTCTACTGGTTCTGCTTTTTTTTTCCTACTTTACATTATTTAAGAAAGGTTTTTATTTTATTTATTTATTTTACTTTTTGCTGAGGCAGTTGGGGTTAAGTGACTTGCCCAAGGTCACATAGCTAGGATATGTTAAGTATCTTAGGCCACATTTGAACTCAGGTCCTCCTGACTTCAGGGCTGGTACTCTATCCACTGCACTACCTAGCTGCCCCTAAGGAAGGTTTTAATAAAGGCTTTGTTATATCTTTCATATTTGTCCATCTTACTAGCATTACAGTATTCTTATTACATTAATATAACACAATTTAAACAATACCCTCCTGTCAGTTACTTTCAGTTCTTTTAAAGTTATATACAATGATGCTCTGAAAATCTTTTAACTTGTAACTTTTAATTTTTGATAATATGTTTGATAATTACAATATTTACCGGGTCAAAGTTTATAATTATCTCTAAGCCTTTAACTGACCTCTACCAAACTTTCTCCAAAAGATCCCACAAGTTTGCAATTTCACTAGCAGTGAATCAGTACATAAATCTGTTTCTCTATCACTCCCATCAGGATTAAGCTTTGTTGCTTTTAATTATTTTTACCAATTGAAAAGACCTAAGCTGTGCTCCAAAAATGTTTTAATTCATATTGCTTTATTAGTTAGACTAAACTTTTTTTTAAATGATGATTAAAAAGTTATATTTCTTCTTTTGATTATTATCTGTTCATATATTTTTTTGAATATTTTTTAGGACCGGCTTAAGGCAGAACCTTCTTTATTTCCCCTGCCTCTAACCCTCAATCTCTATAAGCCTAGGATCTGCTAACTTTTCTCTATCCTATTACATCTGTAAGAAAACAATTTACAAATTACATTTTTTTTTTGTTCCAGGAAACAGCAGTTATGAACAAGGAAGATTATTTTGGGAGATGAGTAAAAAATAAGACTTAAAAAAAAAAGAAACCAGTTAAAAGCCAGTTATGCATTGTACATGGCAACAACAAAATTATGCTACTATTAATTCTGATGGACTGCACACTTTTCAACAACGAAGTGATTTAGGCCAATTCCATAGACTCCGTGATATCGCAGAACCATTTGCATCCAGAAAGAGGGCTGTGAGGACTGAATGTAGATCACAACATAATATTTTCACCTTTTTTGTTGTTTGCTTGCTTTTTTGTTTTCTTTGTCATTTTTCCTTTTTAATCTGATTTTTTCTTGAGCAACATAATTGTGGAAATATTTTTGAACTACACATGTTTAACATATATTAGATTACTTGCTGTCTAAGGGAAGGGAGGGGGGAGGGAGAAGAAAAAAATTGGAACACAAGGTTTTGCAAAGGTGAATGTTGAAAACTTTTTGTATATATTTTGAAAATAAAAAGCAAAAATAAAAAAAGCCAGTTATGGCTTCCATTCAGGTAAACAGTAAAATAGGATAAAACTAGAATAGTGCCAATGGATGAAATAGACAAAACAGCTTTGAGAGATATTATGAGGGTAAGAAAAACCAAGTCTTGGCAACTATCAGATTACTCAAAAAGTTTTGACCCTACATAACTGGGAAGATGGTGGTACCTACAATAGCAAGAGGGAAGAGTCATCTTTGAATATTCACCATTCTTCTCTGATCACTCCCCGACTCCTCACTTCTTTAGCACTTGCCCCTGAGAGCTTTACTACAGTTCATTACCCTGTAAGCTCCTCTGACTGACTTTGGTTGAAGAATATTTGGAATATGAAGCACTTTTTCCAATCATTTTATTTCTCTTAAATAACAAAGATACATCTCCTAGACAGTTTGAGCTCCAAGGCTATCTTTAAAACATCAAGGAGAGGCACCTAGGTGGCGCAGTGGATAGAGCACCAGCCTTGAAGTCAGGAGGACCGAGTTCAAATTTGATCTGAGACACTTAACATTCTCTAGCTGTGTGACCCTGGGCAAGTCACTTAACCTCAATTGCCTCAGCAAAAAGAAAAAAAAAAACACATCAAGGAAAAGTAAAGAAGGATCCTATATGTTAGATATATCCACATCTGATGAGTCAGATGTGGATAAAGTATAATCAGAATGGATTATACTTTAATTCAATGGAATATTTAAGCATCTCTAATATTGGTCTACAATTATATTTCCCCTCTGTCTTATATCTCTTCTGTTTAGATAGAAAGTCCATCTTTGCCTCACAGATAGAGTTTGGTAAAATATTTCTTAAAATAGACCAAAAGTTTATTGCACAGTGTTTCATTTGTGTTTGACAAAAATTTTCTTGTAAATTTATCCATTTCATGACAGGTTTCAGATCATGTTTTCCCACTCTCTGAGAGATCATTTATACCTTGCTCAAGTTCTCTTTTGGATAATAGATTAAGACTTTCTATTTCCTCTTCTGTTAATCTGAATATGACATTTTCGTAAAAATGAATCCATCTGAAAAAATTCTGTTTTGTCAGCATATATTTATGTATAATGGGTTCTGATGATTTTCAATATGAATCCTACCTCTCATTTCTTCCCCTTTGGTAAAAATCAGCTACTAGTTTTAGCTCTTAAGTTTTATTTTCTTAGTCTTTTTTAATTTCAATTTTGTTTTTCCCTTTTCTGATTTTTAACATTTCTACTTATATGAGTTTGAAGGATTATTATTTCCCTAATTACCTCATTTTCTAGGTGTAAATTAGTCATTTTTTCTCTTAGTGATGAGTTTATAGAAATAAATTCTCTTTAAGTATTGAAGAGTATTCCAAAACTGTTTTAATTTGTGTTTTAATACAATTTTTATTGTTTATACATCACTTTTTCATCTAGTCATTTAAAATTATGTAGTGACTTCTAAACCATCTATAAACATTAATGTAGCTAGCTGTTGGTACTCTAAATGTGTGATCCTTGTCCAATGACCACTTAGTGAATATAATATTAACAAAATTAAATCATATCACTCAATATAATTGCTACAAATGAAAACATAAAATAATGTGAGATTAAAGCAAATTAACTCACAGATTATTCTTGGATAAGGAAATAAAAGAACTGGTGAAGCTGATTTTATCATGCTTCCAAAGGCAACTTCATTTTTTTAGTCATCTTTGCATTGCAGTGCTCATTATAAGTATTTGAAACAAGATTATTTTATGGGTTAACATGTAGTGGAGAAGATGAAAAAGTAAATGAAACATGAAAAAAATCAATAAGATCCTCCACATTGAAACAACATTTACTTTAATTCTTAGTGACTGCTATATAAATAGGAGAATAAGTAAGGGTAATGAAAACTGTGCTGGAAAATATGGCTTTTGAGAAAAGTATGAGAGAAGCCAAGTTACATCAAAAGCTGCTGCTTCTTGTCATTTCGATTCCTACTTCTTATGGCAATTGTCTCTCCAATTGACTTTATGATAACACAATTTCCATATGATAAGAGATAAAAAAGAAAGCCTACAAATAAGACTTATGTGCCCTGAAGAGATTAGAGCATGTTCTTTAAATATGGTTAGATTTAGGGATTGGGAAGATTATAGCAATAAAACTAGTTCTCACTTCTGCAGTGCTAACTCTCCCCTTTTTTTGGGCTCCAACCATTCAAGCAGTTTCATTTCCTAGAACAGAGGACCTCTGATTCAGGGTTGCACCAGGGAGTACAGTTGCAGCCCAGACTTTCCCTCTTCTATGTTGTTTTCCCATCCCCTCCCCATAGGGACATAATACATAATGCAATTTTACATAAAGTGAGAACTCTCTGTAATATCATAGCTTCTTCCAAGAAGACTTCCCAACTTTCTCCTTATTGTAAAAATTCAGTCTCCAAGGTACAAGACAAATGTTCATCCCTTGTCAAGGTAAGTTGTAGGACAGTAGTTGGTGGTGAACAAGGTGTTATCTTCTAATTGCATTTTCAAATTTACATTTCAGGATCTCTGAATACAGTAAACAAAGAGAAATGAAAATGTGAGATTGGAATTTTTTTCATTTACTTCAGGTTATCCAACAGGAATGATGAGTCAGATCTCACCTATTATTTTCAAGGAATAAAGGGCTTTTCAGACCCAGATAGACATAATTTATGAAGTTATCATTGGGAAACAAGGGGGAGACCTTATTGGCAGGTTTCAGGGATTAAATCAAGAGATAATTAAACTCTATAGGCATAAAGGATAGTTACCAATCCTAAATGCCTAGTCAATGCAGGGATAATGGTATTGGTTTGTTCTTTTAAAACTAAAGCTCAGTAAAATAAGATCTAAAAAAAAGGAGGTAAAAACAAGGTAAAATCACTTGAAGAGGCAAAGAAAACCTAATATAATTGAGAGAAAGAGGGGAGGGAGATGAGCATTGTGTAAATCTTACTCTCATCAGGTTGGGCTCTAAAAGTGTATATCAGACATTTGATTTCACATAGAAACTTGTCTGTTGCTAGAGGGAAGTGGGAGGGAAAGGAGGAAAAGTAAGGGACAAACTAATAGAAGGGAAAATAGAAGAATCAGGGGAAAGTAGTAAAAACAGGGGGAGGGGATCTAAAGGGTGGAGGATTGTTTGGGGGAGGGGGTCATCAAAAGCAAAGTACTGAGGAGGGGGGAAGGGAGAAAGGGGAAAGGAAAGGGGAAAACATAATTTGGGTAAATAAGATGGCAGGAAATAAAGAATTAGTTATTCTAACTGTGAATGTGAATGGGATGAACTCTCCCATAAAGCGGAAGCGGATATCAGACTGGATTAAAAACCAGAATCCCACAATATGTTGTCTACAAGAAACACATCTAAAACATAGTGACACATATAGGATGAAGGTAAACGGCTGGAGCAGAAAATATTATGCTTCAGGTGAACAAAAAAAAGCAGGGGTAGCAATCCTTATCTCAGATCAAGTAAAAGCCAAGATAGATCTAATCAAAAGAGATAAGGAAGGAAACTATATTTTATTAAAGGGTACCATAGATAATGTAGCAATATCTATACTAAGTATATATGCACCAAGGGCAATAGCACACAAATTCCTAGGAGAGAAATTAAGAGAGATGCAAGAAGAAATAGACAGCCAAACGATACTAGTGAGGGATCTCAACCTTGCTCTCTCAGAATTAGATAAATCAAACTACAAAATAAACAAGAAAGAAACTAGGGAAATAAACCAATTGTTAGAAAAGTTAGGTATAATAGATCTATGGAGAAAGTTGAATGGAGACAGTAGGGAGTTTACTTTTTTCTCAGCAGTCCATGGAACCTATACAAAAATTGACCATGTGTTAGGGCATAAAAACCTCAAAATCAAATGCAGAAAGGCAGAAATAGTAAATGCATCCTTTTCAGATCATGATGCAATAAAAATCACATGCAATATAAGGCCAGGAGAAAATAAACCAAAAGTTAATTGGAAATTAAATAATCTAATCCTGAAGAATGAATGGGTGAAAGAGCAAATCATAGACACAATCAATAATTTCATCCAGGAGAATGACAATAAGGAGACAACATACCAAAATTTGTGGGATACGGCTAAAGCGGTTATAGGGGGCAATTTTATATCTCTAGATGCTTACTTGCATAAAATAGAGAAAGAAAAGATCAACGAATTGGGCTTATTATTTAAAAAAACTAGAAAAAGAACAAATTAAAAACCCTCAATTAAATACCAAATTGGAAATTCTAAAAGTAAAAGGAGAAATTAATAAAATTGAAAAAAAGAAAACTATTGAGTTAATAAATAAAACTAAGAGTTGGTTCTACGAAAAAACTAACAAAATAGATAAGCCTTTAGTTAATTTGATAAGAAAAAGGAAAGAGGAAAATCAAATTGTTAGTCTCAAGAATGATAAGGGAGAACTTTCCTCCAATGAAGAGGAAATTAGAGCAAAAATTAGGAGTTGCTTTGCCCAACTTTATGCCAGTAAGTTTGATAATCTAAATGAAATGGAGGAATATCTACAAAAATATAGATTGCCCAGGTTAACAGAAGAGGATATAAATTATTTAAATAGCCCCATATCAGAAAAAGAAATAGAACAAGCTATTAACCAAGTCCCTAAGAAAAAATCTCCAGGGCCAGATGGATTTACATGTGAATACTACCAAACATTCAAAGAACAATTAATTCCAATACTACACAAACTATTTGAGAAAATAGGGAGAGAAAGTATACTGCCAGAATCCTTCTATGAGACCAATATGGTGCTGATAGCTAAACCAGGTAGGGTGAAAACAGAGAAAGAAAGCTACAGACTAATTTCCCTAATGAATATTGATGCAAAAAGTTTAAATAAGATATTAGCAATGGGATTAAATAAAGTCATCCCCAGGATAGTGCACTATGACCAAGTAAGCTTTATACCAGGGATGCAGGGCTGGTTCAATATTAGGAAAACTATCAGCATAATTAATTATATTAATAACCAAACTAACAAAAACCATATGATTATCTCAATAGATGCAGAAAAAGCCTTTGATAAAATCCAACACCCTTTCCTATTAAAAACACTAGAGAGTATAGGAATAAATGGGCTTTTCCTTAAAATGATCAGTAGCATCTATTTAAAATCATCAGCAACCATCATATGTAATGGAGACAAACTAAAACCATTCCCAATAAGATCAGGAGTGAAACAAGGCTGCCCACTGTCACCATTACTATTTAATATTGTATTAGAAATGTTAGCTTTAGCAATAAGAGAAGAAAAAGAGATAAAAAGAATCAGAGTAGGTAATGAAGAAACCAAATTACCACTCTTTGCAGATGACATGATGGTATACTTATGGAACCCTAGAGACTCAACTAAAAAACTACTAGAAACAATTCACAACTTTAGCAAAGTGGCAAGATTCAAAATTAATCCCCATAAATCATTAGCATTTTAATATATTACCAACAAAGTTCAGCAGCAAGAGATACAAAAAGAAATTCCATTCCAAATAGCAGATGATAGGATAAAATATTTGGGAATCTATCTGCCAAGGAAAAGTCAGAAACTATACGAACTAAATTACAAAACACTTTCCACACAAATAAAATCAGACCTAATCAATTGGAAAAATATTAAGTGCTCATGGGTAGGCAGAGTGAACATAATAAAAATGACAATACTACCCAAACTAATCTACTTATTTAGTGCCATACCAATCAAACTCTCAAGAAATTATTTTACAGATCTAGAAAAAAGAGGCAAAGTTCATTTGGAAGAACAAACGGTCAAGGATTTCAAGGGGATTAATGAAAAAAAAGGCAGATGAAGGTGGCCTTGCTGTACCAGATCTAAAACTATATTATAAAGCAGCGGTCATCAAAACCGTTTGGTACTGGCTAAGAAATAGAGCAGTTGATCAGTGGCACAGGATAGGATATCAGGACAATCTAGGCAATAACCTTAACAATCTAGTTTTCAATAAACCCAAAGACCCCAGCTTTTGGGATAAATACTCACTATTCGACAAAAACTGCTGGGAAAATTGGAAACTAGTGTGCAAGAAATTAGGGCTTGACCCATACCTAACACCACATACCAGGATAAGATCTAAACAGGTTCATGATCTAGATATAAAGAGGAACTTTGTAAGCAAGTTAGAGGAACGTAATATAGTTTATCTCTCAGACCTGTGGAGACGGAATAAATTTATATCCAAAGAAGACCTGGAATTCCTAATTGAACACCAGATGGATAATTTTGATTATATTAAGTTAAAAAGTTTCTGTACAAACAAAACAAATGCAGACAAGATTAGGAGGGAAGCATCAAATTGGGAAATCATCTTTACATTTAATGGTTCTGATAAAGGCCTCATTTCTAAAATATATAGAAAATTGTCTCATATATATAAGAATTCAAGCCACTCTTCAATAGATAAGTGGTCAAGGGATATGAACAGACAATTTTCAGATGATGAAATTAAAACCATCTCTAGTCATATGAAAAGTTGCTCCAAATCACTATTGATCAGAGAAATGCAAATTAAGACAACTCTGAGGTACCACTACACACCTGTCAGATTGGCTAAAATGACAGGAAAAGATAACGATGAATGTTGGAGGGGATGTGGGAGGGCTGGGACACTAATACATTGTTGGTGGAACTGTAAACGGATCCAACCATTCTGGAGAGCAATTTGGAGCTATGCTCAAAAAGCTATCAAACTGTGCATACCCTTTGACCCAGCAGTGTTTCTACTGGGCCTATATCCCAAAGATATCTTAAAGGAGGGAAAGGGACCCACCTGTGCAAGAATGTTTGTGGCAGCCCTTTTTGTAGTGGCTAGAAACTGGAAACTGAAGGGATGCCCATCAATTGGAGAGTGGCTGAATAAATTATGGTATATGAATGTTATGGAATATTACTGCTCTGTAAGAAACGACCAGCAGGACGATTTCAGAGAGGCCTGGAGGGACTTGCATGAACTGATGCTGAGTGAAATGAGCAGAACCAGGAGATCATCATACACAGCAACAACAGTATTACATGATGATCAATTCTAATGGACATGGCTCTCTGCAACCAAGAACTGTCTCAAAACAGTTCCAATTGTTCACTGAAGAAAACCATATATGCCTAGAGAGAGGGAAATGAAATATGGACCACAACGTAACATTTTCATGATCTCTACTGACATTTGCTTGCATTGTGTTGCCTTTCTCCGATTCTTTTTTTTTTCTTATAGATAGGATTTTTCTTGCATAACTTCTCAAGAATTTCAACATTATTAACATGTAGTGGACTTCCTGCCATCTAGGGGAGGGGAAGGGACTGGGGGTAAAATTTGTAATGGAAAGCTTTGTAAAGATCAATGTTGTGGAACTACCCATACATATGTTATACAAATAAAAAGCTTTAATATAAAGGAATGAATGAATGAATAAATAAATAAATAAAAGTAAAGCTCAGAAACCCTTTGGAAGGCACCATAAGAATACTAACAAGATTCTGAAGGAGAGTGAGAAAAATTCTCATCCACAAAGATTTGAACAAGGGGCAAATAATGCTTACTTTTAATATGGTTATGCGTAAAAGTGTATATGCATGCTCAATTCATTTATAATCCTCAAAAGAAGGAAAGCAATCATTTACAAAATTCTAAAAAGCAAACAATCTTATGTAGCAGCCTTTCTGGACAAGTCTTCAAGGTTTTCAGGGTTTCTGGAGGGTAAGTACTCTCACAGTTTCTAGGGGTGCTCTCTGAGAGGAATAAAGGTCGTAGGCACAGCTTATTACTGTGAGAAAGAGCCTGGCATGGCTAAAGAGACTAAAATTCCAATTGAGGGAAATTCTAAGGTGAGACAGCAGGTGATCAATAATATCAACTGATCAAATAGGAAGACATATACGTGCCAAGGGTATCCAGTATTTAGTATTTGCCAAAGTCATGGGGAAAGTCCCATAGATGAGGTCCTTCAGAAGCTCCTATTTGTGAACAACGTACTCTTGATTGCACAAAGTTCAAGGATTGTGCTAAATCTCCTCAATAAGATCTATAACTTTTCTTAAGATCTTGGTCTCTTCTCCTATAGTCCTTTTCCCCAACCTTTCAAAGATGAGTGACAGGTTTGGCAAATATGTGCCTGGCTATTTTTCAAAATAATTCCAAGTAGAAAAATTGCATATTAATGGAGAAGATCACAGATGTTACTTTTAACAACAACAAAAAGGTGACCAAAAAAAACAATAGAGTGGTACCTATCTGCTTCAAAATTTGTTGAATTTGGTATCTGATGCATTTTCAACTAGGAAAAACAATGCTTCAGAATTTGATGCTTGCTGGGCATTTGTCAATTTGGTGGTTGTCTTGGTTGAGCAGAAGGGATATGAGGTTGGCCAAGGACAGCACCCCCTCAGTAAAGGCAAAGGGGTGCAGGACTGTCAAGCTGGAAACCACAACACTGAGGTTGTGCAAGATAGCACAGGGCAGTTCCTGCAGGACAACCTGAATGTAGCATACCTCTCAGCTCTCAAAACAGGAGTACTGGAAGGAGCACGAAGCTGCTAGAATGCTCAGCAGGAGAAGCAGCAGGAGTAATAGAGGTGGCAAGAACAACACTGGTAGTCCAGGTGGAGATGGAAGCTGCAGTGGAGGACCCAGGACTCCTGGCAGCCTCAAGCCCCAGCCCAGAGTTCTGGCTAGTGGAGGTCACAGGAATAAACTTCTGCCTCCCTATCCAGGCATGCTCCCCCCACCCAAGAAAACTTGGACAGAGTGGAGTGGGAGAGAGTATAAAGGTTGGGGTTCCTCTCAAAGTGAGCTCTGGTCAGTAAGAGCTTAGCTGAGTTGGCTTTTTTTCTCTGCAGCTAGAAGCCCCATTTACTTCTTTGGAGAATTGAGTTGAGAGAGATGGTTAGGCTATGGACTGGAGATATTTCTTATAGGAAAAATTCGTTCAGCACTTCTCATTTTTGTCACTCACTGTGAGTAAAATAAAAATTACTCAATCAAATAGGTAAAGACTTCCATGATCTGACTTCACCTTGAGAAGGCAGTGTTATATACTGTTTGGAAAGTAAGTAAATTTGGAGTCAGAGGGCCTAGGTTCAAGATTTAGATTCATCTCCTACTCATGTGACCTTAGGAAGTTACTTAATCTCTTTCCTTAACAGTCTCTTCAACTGTAAGATGGAAATGTTGGACTGGAAAGCCTCCAAGACCTTTCCAGCTTTAACTGTACAATCTTATGAACCTACCTTTCTAACTTTATTTTACATTATTCCCTTCATACATTCTATATTCCAATTAAATCCAAGCAGCAATTATTCCCCAACCCCTAGCATTTTCTCTATCTCATATATGTACCTTCAGAGGCCACTCGCCTAATCTTACGATATGTTCCCTTCTCTAATCAATTGCTCTGATTCCTTATCTGCAAAGTTCAGTTCAGATCTACCTCTTCTAAAAATCCTTCCCTGAATTCTTTTATATTTCTTTCTCTTCAGATTACTTATCTGTGTAGAAGCTGTATGCCTCCTTCCCCAAGAAAATACATATTCCTTAGGTCATGGATAGAGTCTTTTTCATCTCTATATACTCAGCTGCCTAGTTCAGTGATTTAGATATAAAAGCATATTATATATTTGTTAAAATGAACAGAGGGGTGGCAATCTGCAATGGCACAGGGAGTACCCATACTACTCAACCCTTGAAGATGGAAAGTTGAAAGCCAAGAGATGAAATGAAACATACAATTTTTTAAAATGTATACTAACATGCTGTATTTCTGGTAGCAAAATTCTATTTTAATCTTTAAAAAGTTCTAGTTAAATACATTTTCAAGTTCAAAGACATTTCACTCTTTCATTCATGTTGATGATTTTAGAATATTTTTCCTAAAGAGAAAAAACATAACTTTGGGTAAATAAGATGGCAGGAAATACAGAATTAGTTATTTTAACTGTAAATGTGAGTTAGATGAACTTTCCCATAAAAGGAAGCAGATAGCAGACTGGATTAAAAACCAAAATCCTACAATATTTTTTTTTACAAGAAACATATCTAAAGCATAGAGATACATACAGAGTAAAGGTAAAAAGCTGGAGCAGAATCTATTATGCTTCAGGTGAACCCCCCCCCAAAAAAAGCAGAGGTAGCAATCCTGATCTCAGATCAAGTAAAAGCAAAGATAGATCTAATTTAAAGAGATAAGGAAGGAAACTATATTTTATTAATGGGTACCATAGATAATGAAGCAATATCAATACTAAACATATATGCACAAAGTGGTATAGCATCCAAATTCCTAGAGGAGAAGTTAAGAGAGATGCAAGAAGAAATAGACAGGAAAACTATACTAGTGGGGGATCTCAACCTTGCTCTCTCAGAACTAAATAAATCAAACCACAAAATAAATAGGAAAGAAGTTAAGGAGGTAAACAAAATGTTAGAAAAGTTAGATTTAATAGATCTTTGGAGAAAATTGAATGGAGACAGAAAGGAGTTTACTTTTTTCTCAGCAGTTCATGGAACTAATACAAAAATTGACCATGTGTCAAATGCAGAAAGGCAGAAATAATACATGCATTTTTTTCAGATCATGATGCAATAAAAATCACATGAAATTTAAGGCCAAGAGAAAACAGATCAAAAAATTAATTGGAAATTAAATAATCTAATCTTAAAGAATGAATGGTATAGCATCTATTTAAAACCATCAGCAAGCATCATATGTAATGGGAACAAACTAGAACCATTCTCAATAAGATCAGGAGTGAAACAAGGCTGCCCACTGTCGCCATTACTATTTAATATTGTATTAGAAATGTTAGCTTTGGCAAGAAGAGAAGAAAACGAGATGAAAGGAATTAGAGTAGGTCATGAGGAAACCAAATTATCATTTTTTCTGGCTGATATCAGGGTATACATAGAGATTCTCTAAGTATAGAGAATCAACTGAAAAACTATTAGAAACAATTAACAACTTTAGCAGAGTTGCAGGATACAAAATAAATCCACATAAATCATCAGCATTTTTATATATTACCAACAAAGCTCAGCAGCAAGAGATACAAAAAGAAATTCCATTCAAAATAAGTCGATAGTATAAAATATTTAGGAATCTATCTGCCAAGGGAAAGTAAGGAACTATATGAATAAAACTACAAAACACTTTCCACACAAATAAAGTCAAACCTAATCAGTTGGAAAAATATCAAGTGCTCATGGGTAAGCCGAGCAAAAATAAAAATGACAATACTATCTGAACCGATCTACTTATTTAGTGCCATACCAAACTCCCAAGAAATTATTTTACAGATCTAGAAAAAATAGTAACAATTCATTTGGAATTAATGGAAAAAAAAGCTGATGAAGGTGGCCTTGCTGTACCAGATCTAAAACTATAATATAAACCAGCGGTCATCAAAACCATTTGGTACTGGCTAAGAAATAGAGTAATCTATCAGTGGAATAGGATAGAATCACAGGACAAAATAGGCAATAACTATAGGAACCTAGTGTTTGACAAACCCAAAGATTCCAGCTTTTGGGATAAGAACTCACTATTTGACAAAAACTGCTGGGAAAATTGCAAACTAGTATGGAAGAAATTAGGGCTTGACCACATCTAACATCACATTCCAAAATAAGATCTAAATGGGTTCAGGATTTAGACATAAAGAGTATATTATATGTAAATTAGAGGAACATAGGATAGTTTATCTCTCAGATCTGTGAAGGAAGGAATTTGTGTCCAAAGAACTGGAATTCTTAATTGAATACCAGATAGATAATTCTGATTACATTAAGTTAAAAAGTTTTTGTACAAACAAAACTAATGCAGACAAGATTAGGAGGGAAGCAATAAATTGGGAAATCATCTTTACATTTAAGGGTTCTGATAAAGGTTTCATTTATAAAATATATAGAGAACTGACTCAAATTTATAAGAATTCAATCCACTCTTCAATCAATAAATGGTCAAAGGATATGAACAGACAATTTTCAGATGAAGAAATTAAGACTATTTCTAGTCATATGAGAAGGTGCTCCAAATCACTATTGATCAGAGAAATGCAAATTAAGACAACTCTGAGGTACCTGTCAAATTGGCTACAAACTTGTCAGACTGGCTAAGATGACAGGAAAAGATAATGACAAATGTTGGAGGGGATGTGGGAAAACTGGGTCACTGATATATTGCTGGTAGAATTGTGAACAGATCCAACCATTCTGGAGAGCAATTTGGAACTCTGCTCAAAAAATTATTAAACTGTGCATACCTTTTGACCCAGCAGTGTTTCTACTGGACTTATATCACAAAGAGATTTTGCACATGTGTAAAAATGTTTGTGGCACCCCTTTTCGCAATGCCTAGAAATCAGAAACTGAATGGATGCCCCTCAGTTGGAGAATGGCTGAATAAATTATGGTATATGAATGTCATGGAATATTATTGTTCTGTAAGAAACGCCAAGCAGGATGATTTCAGAGAAGCCTGGAGAGACTTGCATGAACTGATGTTAAGTGAAAGGAACAGAACCAGGAGTTCACTATACATAGTAACAACAAATGATGATCAAATCTGATGGACATGGCTCTCTTCAACAAAGAGATGTTTCCAACCAGTTCCAATTGTTTAGTAATGAAGAAAACCATATATACCCAAAGAGAGCCCTATGAGATCTGAGTCTGAACCACAACATAGCATTTCAATGCTTTCTGTTGATGTTTGCTTGCATTTTGTTTTCCTTCTCAGGTTTTTTCCTTGTAGATCTGATTTTTCTTGTAAGTTAACTGTATAAATACATATACATAAATTCAATTTGTCAAGTATTTTAACATAATTAACATGTATCCTGCCATCTAGGAGAGGGGGTGGGGGAAAGGAGAGAAAAATTTGGAACAGAAGGTTTTGCAAGGGTCAGTGTTGAAAAATTATCCATGCATATGTTTTGCAAATAAAAAAGCTTTAATAATAATAAAAAAAGAATCCTTTTCCTACCTTGCAACTGAGAGTTTCTCGCCTTTCTTCCAGTCCCATAACACAATAGTATGACTATCATCTATTCCAACTGAAGCCAGACGTTTGCCATCCGCTTAAAAAAATTAAGCAGAGAAAAAAAAGGATACAGGTTGATCATTTAACCTTCAGTAAATATTTAGTAGAATTTCAAGTATCAATAGAGAACTGAATCTATAATATTTATTATATATTTTTATTGAGTTATGGTATATATTAACTGAAGCATGAACAAGAAGAGCTTAAGACACAGTTAGTAGAAAAGTTAAACATTACCGAAGAAGTTAATTACATCTTTAACATAATCCTTAGCAATTCTAATAATCTATCACTTTTTGCAATAGGAGGCTTCAGAAGTGAAAGGAAGGAAAAAGAAAAAAGTGGAAAAGTGAAGAGGAAGAAAGCAAACAAAGAATGCCTGGAAAGGATGAAAGAAGCATACTCTAAGACAATATCCATTCTCTTAGGGAAAAGAAAGCTGTTGCACAGAATACTATTCCTTCCCTTTATAAATATCAGCTCTCAAGAATTTTCAGCAATTTCGTAGTTATCCAAGAAAAAGAGTTCATGTACATGGTTTGCTTTCAATTCAAAATCCATAATTTTAGCTGTCACCACTGTCAAGTTCAAAGTGACCTAGTCACTTAAAAAATGATCCAATCCCATTAGCTACATGTGTATATGTATATGCATATATATGTATGTGTGTATAAATAAAAATAGCTACAAAAGAAGCATTCAGATGGGCTGAAATTCTGCTCTTCCAATTTCATGAATAATCTATCTGGTCCCCAACAATACTACTAGTAACTTTACTTCATTTTCATTCAACTTAACTTTGTGATTTTTCCACATGTTAAACATCTTATGGCACAGTCTTTAAATATGGATGACACATTATTACCAAGTGAAGAACAAGAGAGAAGGTAAAGTTTTGGTTTTGAGTTTCTTGCTATAACACTTTCTATTTACTATCTTTCCTTTCTCTCATTTCCATAGACCTCAGTTTCACTGTACAGTAAGCAGTTTTCAACGATTCTAAAATTTTTTAATCAAAGAATCACAGAATATCAGAATTGAAAAGAATTTAAGTAACTACCTTGTCCAGTTTATAACTCATTAGAGAACTCCCAACAGCTACATACTTATCTATATGAAAATCTCAAAGATAGGCCATTCTAATTTGGGATAGTTTTAATTGTTAGGAAGGCTTTCCCTGATATCAAACTTAAATCTGCTTCTGTGCAATTGTCTTTTGCCTATCTCTACCCTTTCACTGAAATAGAAAAAAAAATCTAAAACCTCTTCGGTATGATATCCTTTCAAATATTTAAGATAATTATTTTGCCCACAAGACTTCTTCATTAGAGTAAATCAACCCATTTCCTCTAAATGATTCTTATACATCATGAACTCAAAAGTTCTTCCCTATTGTGGTTACCTAGTTCCTCTGATTGTTCATTAGTTTATCAATATTTTCCTAAATGGTAGGAGGTAGAAGAATTGCACAAATAATCCAGGTGCAATATGACTAATGAAGAGAACAGTAGAATGAGACATCAGCTCTTTATTGTGATAGTTATCTAGACATCTCAAGACAGTGTCACACTAGGGATTTTTTTATTTTATTTTTTATTTTTGTCTCTTTCTCTTTATTTTTTAGGTTATATGTGATTATTTTTTTAAACATTTCCATAAGTCACATTGGGAGAGAAAAAATCAGAACAAAAAGGAAAACATGAAAAACAAAAAAACCCAGAAAAGGTAGAAATAATATGCTTCAATCTTTTCCACCTAAAATTTATTGAAATTGCCTTAGATTACTAAATTCCCAAGAAGAGCCAAGTCTATCATAGCTGATCATCACACAATCTTGCTGTTGTTGTGTATAATGTTTTCCTGGTTCTGCTTGCTTCACTCATGTCACTCCAGGTTTTCTAAGATCAACTTATTCATCATTTCTTCTAGAACAACATTTTATTATTTTCATCCCCCAATTGATGGGCATCCACTCATTTTCTAATTATTTGTCACCAAAAGAAGAGCTGCTACAAACATTTTTGCACATGTGGGTCCCTTTCCCTCCTTTATGATCTCTTTGAAATAACAGCCCCAGCAGAGATACTGCTGGGTCAAAGGGTATGCACAGTTTTATAGCCTTTTCAGCATAGTTCCAAATCGCTCTCCAGGATGATTAGATCAGTTCACAACTCCACTAACAATGCATCAGTCATACTAGGGGAGTTTTGTTTTTATTTTTTGCTTTTTTTGGCTTCCATGTTACAGAGATAATGTACTTTGAGCTTGTAGTCCACTAAAATTCACTAATTTTTTTCTAGGCAAATTTCTTTCTAAACATACCTGTCTCAACTATTATTTAAATTAATATTTTGAACCTTACATTTATAAAACCTTATATTTGTCTCTATTAAATTCTGTCTTGTTAGATTCAGTCAAATATTTTAGCCTTTCAATTTTTTTTTGCATCATGACTGTCATCCATTGCATTTATTACCTATCTCACACAACTTTTTTTTTAATCTGCAACAAGAATACCTCTATTCCTTTAACAAAGGCAATAATAAAATGCTAAAAAAATCAATAAGGCAACCACAGAATGATGAATGACTCTACTAGAAACCTGATACCAAGTTTACAGTGAATCATTAATGACTGACTTTTCTTGGGGTATAACTATCAAATTTCTGGTCTAATTTTACTATCATCTGGCCCACATCTATCTAAATTTTAAATAAGAATGCAATACTTTCATTAAATGTTATGCTAAAATCCAGATAAACTATATCTACAGGCTATCCCTAAAATCTGAGTTTAGTAACTATTCAAAAAAGAGATAAAGCAAGTTTAGTATGACTATGTGTATTATCACTGCTTCATCTTCTACATGAACACAGTCTATTTTTAAATAGCATATTCTATAAATTATGGTATATGAATGTTACGGAATATTATTGTTCTGTAAGAAATGACCAACAGGAGGATTTCAGAGAGGATTGGAGAGACTTGCATGAACTGATGCTGAGTGAAATCAGCAGAACCAGGAGAACATTATACCCAGCAACAAGACTATACGATGATCAATTTTGATGGACATGGTTCTCTTCAACAATGATGTGATTCAAACCAGTTGTTCTGCGATGAAGATAGTCATATATATCCAGAGAGAGGCCTGTGGGAACTGAGAGTGAACCACAACACAGCATTTTAACGCTTTCTGTGAATATTTCCATGCATTTTGTTTTCCTTCTTAGGTTGTTTTTTTCTTCTTCTCTTTCTAGATCTGATGTTTCTTGTGCAGTAAGATAACTGTATAGATATGTATACATGTATTGTATTTGTCATATAATTTATCCTATTTAGCATGTATTAGATTACCTGTCATCTAGGGGTGGGAGGTGGGGGGAAGAAGGGGAAAAGCTTGGGGAAAAAAAAGTTTTTGCAAAGGTCAATGTTGAAAGGTCACTCATATGTTTTGTAAATGAAAAGCTTTATATAAAAAAATAGTATATTCTAGAATTATGCTGGAAATACAAATCAAGCTTAATGACAGAGTTTGTAAACAGTTTTCTCCTCCCTTTTTTAAAATCAAGATTTATGCTCTACTTCACTCTCTATAATGGTTTTTTCTTCTCCATAATGGTTTTTTCTTCTCCATAATGTTTCTTTTTCTTTCTTTCTTTCTTTTTTTTTTTGCTTTTTGCTGAGGCAATTGGGGTTAAGTTACTTGCCTAGGATCACACAACTAGGGAATGTTAAGTGTCTGAGACCAGATTTGAACTCAGGTCCTCTTGACTTCAGGGCTGGTGCTCTATCCACTGCACCACCTAGCTGCCCCTCCATGTTTCAAAGACTACTGACAGAGGCTCAGCAATCACATATTTCAGCTAGGGTATAGCTCATTTAGATCAGGTAACTTTATTGAATAAAAGTTAACGACCAGGTGCCCCCCTTAATATTTTCTAACTTCTTATGGTTATCAATTCCCTCTTAGTCATTCTTGGTCTGTCTTTTCTACTCCGAAAGAAATTTTCTTTGGCAACAAAAAAAGGTATAAATCAAACTTTTTATTAAAAAATGAATTTAATTTTAAAGGAGAAACTTCATCACTTACTGAATTAATCCATTATGAAATGATTTCTAAATAACTAAAAGCTGATTTCTTACAAGAGAAAATGAGACAGGAAATCCTGTTATCTGATCTTCACATACAAAGTAAAAGAACTCAGACAGTTTCTTATAATCCCAATCAAAGAAAGTTCAAATTCTATGTATTGGAAGTAATATTTTCATTAAGATAAATTACAGAATTTCAGTTGGAAGGGACTCAAACTTTTTTTTTAAATAATAGCTTTCTATTTTCAAAATATATGCAAAGATAGTTTTCAACATTCACCTTTGCAAAACCCTGTCTTCCAATTTTTTCTCCTTCCTTTCCTCCCACATCTCTGCCCCACACAGCAAGTAATTCAGGTATGTTAAACATGTACAATTCTTCTATACATATTTTCACAATTATCAAGCTGAACAAAAAAAATTAGATCAAAAAAGGGGAAAAAAGAGAAAGAAAACAAAAAACAAAGAAACAACAAAAAAGGTGAAAATGCAATACTGTGATCCTCACTCGGTCCCTACAATCAATCCTCTCTGGGTGCAGATGGCTCTCACCATCACAACTCTATTGGAAATGGACTCAATTACTTCATTGCTGAAAAGAGCTATGTCCATCAGAACTGATCATCATATAATCCTTCTTGCTGTGTACAATGTTCTCCTGATACTCAGAAACTTTTTGGTCAAACATACTTAAACAAGGATAATTCTAAATATTATTAACTTCTATCACTTAGCCCACATCACTCCATATTTCTCTCTCTCTCTCTTTTTTTTTTTTTGCTGAGGCAATTAGGGTTAAATGACTTGCCCAGGGGCATACAGCTAGGAAATGTTAAGTTCTGACTTCAGGGCTGGTGCTCTATCCACTGCACCACCTAGCTGCCCCTCCATACTTCTAATAAGAATAACACATCAGGTTTTCTCAGATATTTAGCTAAATTATAGGTAAATATTATTAAAAAAATTTCCCTGACCTACCAGTTTAATAATTCTGTTGACAAAGGAAATGAGATTAAAAATGGCAATACTTCCTTTAAAAGAAGTTTTGATGGTTCTCTGATCACCATTTCCTTTTTAAAGATAGATATACACTAAATACCCCTCCTTTAATAATGGCATACAGGATTATAAAAGGCAAGGAAGTAAAATTCACTGTTATGTAGTCTACTACCTCCAATTTCTTTTTTTTTTTAAAAAGGATATTTAACTTTCTCTTATGCTACAGTATGTCTCCCATTATCTACAATCTTTCAAGATGACTCAGTTATTTTAGTGTACTATCTAAAAGATATAATACATTATATCTTTACTATATATGATTCATTTGGTAATGAACTCATATTGGTAGCCAGTTACTCATACTTTTTCCTTACTTATATTGGAGATCAACTTTTTTTTTAACCTAATTTTATTTTCTTTCCAATCCTATGAATTCTTCTTGGAAGAGAAAATAAAAGTTGAGTTCTTTTCTTCTATTCTTGGGATCTATGTCCTATATACTCCATAGAGCAGACAGCCTTTAACTGGTTTTCTTTTCCACCTTAATAATTTTTTAAAAAATTTCTTTGTCATCCTTAGCTTTCGTTACCAGATTAAGTTCTTTCTCACAAAATTTTATAGAATTATGCGACATTTATGTTTATCCTATTATCTTTCACTCCTTCTATTTTATATCTATTTTTTAAAGATTTACTTGATGATGATCTATGCATATCTAAATCTGTCTCTTTAGAGAGTACACTTTGAGCTCTTATTTTAATCATAATTATTTCTCTTTATATCTTCAAATTTCTTTCTTGAAGCTTCCCATTTCCTCCTAGGTTTGATTCTTCTATAGAATTTTAATCCACAGGATTCAACTTGTACCCTTTTCTAAATACTTTCAAATCTTTTTCTCAGAGTTATAGTTCAACATTCATTTTTTTCTAAGATTCTGTGTTTCAATTTTTTTTCTCCTTCTCTCCCTCAAATCTCTTTTCCCCATGATGGCAAGCAATTTAATGCTTGTGCAATCATATAAACATATTTCCATATTAGTCATGTTGTGAAAGAAGAAATAAAACAAGAGGAAAAAGCCACGTTAAAAAAGTGAAAATAGCATGCTCTAATCTTCATTTAGATGCCACAGTAATTTCTCTGGATATGGATGGCATTTTCCATCATGAGTCCTTTGGAATTTTCTTGGATCACTGTATTGCTAAGAGCTAAGTCAATTATAGGTGATCACTGCACAATGTTAATGTGTACAATGTTCTCCTGGCTCTGCTTACTTCATTCAATATCATTTCATATCTTTCCAGGTTTTACTGAAATCTACCTGCTCATCATTTTTTATAGCACAACAGCATTCCAGAGTGAATTACGTCATAATTTGTTTGGCCATTCCCCAGCTGATGGGCATTTGCTCAATTTCCTTGTATGTATGTATTCTTTTCCTTTTTTATGACCTCTTTGGGATATAGACTTAATAGTGGAATTGGTGAATCAGAGGCTATGTACAATCTGAACATCATTAGAGTATTAATTCCAAATTGTTCTCCAGAATGGCTTTATCAGTTCACAACTAGTGTCCCAATTTCCTCACATTATCTCCAATATTTCTCATTTTCCTTTTTTGTCATATTAACCAATTTGATAAGTGAGATAGGACCTCAGAGCTGTTTTAGTTTGCATTTTTTCATGACTATAGCTTTAATTTCATCTGAAAACTGCCCATTTTTTTTTGTTTGCTTTTTGCTGAGGCAATTGGGGTTAAGTGACTTGCCCAGGGTCACACAGCTCTAGGAAGTGTTAAGTGTCTGAGGCCAGATTTGAACTCAGGTCCTCCTGACTTCAGGGCTGGTGCTCTATCCACTGCACCATATAGCTGCCCCGTGCCCATTCATTTTTGACCATTTATCAACTGGGGACTGACTTGTATTCTTATAAATTTGCAGACTGTCAATTTTCAAAATAATTTTCACCAAAGTGGAAAAGAATCTTACCTGAGAAGTCCACAGCACAAACACCGTATTGATGATAGCCCTTTAATATTGACAATGGTTTAGTGGTCTCTGTATCCCATATGTGTATTGAGGGATCTCTACCTACCTAAAATGAAAAAGATCATAAAAGTAACTGTAGGTATTTGACTCTGATTTCGAGATACATTCAAAATAAATTTCAAAATATTAAATTTCATAGAATGTATTCCTGACTATCTATTAAGCTATATATTGAAAATAAGACTGAGGAAATCTGTTGTTTTTATTTTCATATAGGTCCTCTGAATACAAAAAAAAGTACTAGAACTATTTTTCCTCTTGAGACCATTCTATATGTCTTCATCACAATCATCAAGAAGAAGCATTTCTTTAGAATTTACTGTATGAAAGGGACTAGTAGGTTTAAGTGTTTGTTAATGGAGGAAAAGTTGTTATCAATCTACTTAGGAAGACCAAAGAGACATATATGAAAATTAAACAACATTAAGTACCATAACTTAAGTACAAATAGGTGACAGAGATCATTACAAAAAGCATTACAATAATGAGTAATGACAATAAAAAAATAGGCAAAATTATAACAAAAGAGATAAGGAAAGTTTTAATGAGCAAGTAAAATTTTAGCAAAATCTTTGAAGAAAATTATTCTAAAAAACTTAGGGGAGTAAATACACAGCATAAGATAATAAAATTTAGACTATTGTGCTAGATTAAGATATTGTAACAAATGACCTCTTTAGCAAGATTGGAGTACACTCACTGCGAACTAGTGAAACATATTTTTGCCTAAAGATTTCTGTATCTAGGGGAAGTTAGGTGGCACAGTGGATAGAGCACCAGCCCTGAAGTCAGGAGAAGCTGAAGACACTTAACACTTCCTAGTTGTGTGACCCTAGGCAAGTCACTTAACCTCAATTGCCTCAGGGGGAAAAAAGATTTCTGTATCTAATCAAGTAAGTTTTATATTGAAAACAGAGAAGAAAGAAAAATTATCTGCAGTGTCAGTTACCATATAATGCAACTGACAAATGAGTAAAGAAAAGTATTCCAGCAGCAAATATGGAAGGTGAAGGGAATTTCATATTGAATAATCTGTGGAAAGGGTACAGTGTTTGTATTTTGGTCAGTATCAAGTAATAATTATATATGTCCACAGTGGATATTAATCCATTCTAGAGGACAGGTAAAAAGACTAAGATAATACATATCTATTCTCCATTTGTAAGAAAGAATTGTCTTTTCCTCAAAAGATTTGAAAAAGCTTCAAAGAAGAAAGAAAAATTTCCTGAAGGGACTTTGTAATAATAAAGAAAGAATGAAAATCTCACTTCCTGCATGGATTAAGAGTAAGGAAATTTTTGCAGCAATGTAAACAGAATAGAGAATATTTATGGTTTTTTTGTTTTGTTTTGTTTTGTTTTTGCTATTGCTAAATGGCTTATATAGGGGTAGCTGCTCTCCTAGAAGAAAAGGCAAATAAACTCAAGGAATTCCTCTTTGCTCTTCTGGGTATTAGAGAAATGAAATAGACCTTAAAATATATATAAAACATCAGCTTCAACATAAAGAAAAAGAGGTATGAAAAGACAGAATACTATGATGGGTAGTAGGAGGACAGATGGATAACAATGAGAAAGAAATAAAGGACTACTCATTATTTAGAGCTTACTTTTGCCAAAGAAATGACATGACTAGTATTGACTTCCAAGAATTCATAGACAAATTATGCAGCCAGTAATCCAAAAAGCAGTGCTAAATATTATGAAGAATTGGGCAAGAAACTGAAGAGCTTGGGTACATAAGTGCTGTTTTTATAACCACCGCTAAACAAAGGAAAAGGTTTCAGCAAAGAAAAACAGGACTTCCAGTCAATGATTAAAATACAGGACTAATAGCCTGTAAGGCCATGGATATCTAATGGGGGCTGGTAAGCATGTATTTCCCCTGTATTTACTTCAGTAGCACACATACTATAACTATAAAGAGAATGTTAGCAGGCTCTTGAACAAGAAGATCTACAAAGTCATGAAACACTGCACATTTTTTAATATTGGAAGCATAGTCATAATAATGTACTGCTGGTGGAATTGTGAACTGGTTCAACTATTCTAGAAAGTAATTTAGGGATGAAAGTGGAGTCAAGATTAAGGAGAGCAGCAGTACAGTCTAGTTTTCCACCACATTTCTTCCACAAAGATCTGGAAAATTCTGATTAGAAAATTTTGGACAGTAGGAAAAAAATCTGGTCGGGCATGCACCTGCCAATGAACATTTCAGCATACAGGGTCTGAAAAGAGATAGGGCAAGAATCACTGAAATACAAAGATCTCAGAAGGAAATCTTAAAAAGTACCATCTGGAAGCTCTGCTGTCTACTACTCAATTCTAGGTCACAGATCCAGGGCAGAGGGGAGTGGGTAGCAACTGCCTTCTTGCTAGCACTGGCACGCCAGAGAAAAAATAAAGATAAAGCTATGAGCTATAACTGGTATATAATTGTTATATATATCATGGAATATTACTGAGTTGTAAGGCAACAACCATTTATTTAAAAATTATTATGTATCAACGACTGTGATAAATGATCAAAAAACAACAAATACGAAAAATTCTGAAAAAAAAGCCATGGGGCAACTTTTATAAATTGAAAGCAGAAGCAAGAATTAAATATATATCTAACAGAAATGACATCAAAAAGATACCAAAATATTACTGAACTGAGATGAAATGCAAATGGAGAATAGATATGTAAAATGCCCTGTTCTTGATAAGAAATTGCTACTTGAGGTTAGTAAAGATATATTGGGGGGAAATTATCTTCTAAAAACAAAAAGTATCAAAAAATTTTATAAAAATACTTAATAAATTGGGATAAGTAAATTTCTAGACATTTTTATTCATAATCATTTTGATCCCAATGCACTGAGAAATGTGCATATTTTTCCTGCTGTTATATATTTATGAAGGTAATACATGTAGAACATTAGAAAAGCAAACCCTCTTAATTATAGGGCAAGACAGAACATACATGTTTACATATATAAACATATTTCTACTTTAGGTGAGTATATTCACTTTCTACAATATAAAATTATATCAGCTTTTTTTCTTTTCAGACTATTGTCCAAAAAAATTCATAAAGGATGCTAATTGTAAGGTGGTTACTATAGGAAATGTCCCAGTATTCATCCATACTTTATTTTCTATTTATTATTTTGAATAATTTCTTGAACATATTTTACCTTTTTTAAGAATCTCTATCAAAATAACTTTATATCTTTACTGAGGTCATACAGAATTAAAGCAGTCTGGTAGCCCCAATCTTTGGAATCTTTTAACTTATTTGTTAAGATGTAAAATTCTTGAAAATTGAGTGGGCTTATCAATTGGAGATAGCTAAATAAGTTATGATATATGAATGTAATGGAATATTATTCTTCTATAAGAAATGATAAGCAGGCTGATTTCAGAAAAGCCTGGAAAGACTTACATGAACTGATGTTGACTGAAATGAACAGAATCAGGAGAACACTGTACACTGTAACAGCAAAACTGTGTAATGATCAACTATGGTAGACTTAGCTCTTCTCAGCAATATGGTGATTCAAAACAGTTCCAATAGACTTAGGATGGAAACTGCTATCTGTTTTCAGGGAAAGAACTATGGGTATTGAATGTGAATCAAACCATCGTATTTTCACTTTTTTTTTTTCCTGTTGCTTTTTCTCTCTCATGGTTTTTGCCCTTTTTGGTATTAGTTTTCTCACACAACATAGCAAATATGGAAATAGATTTTAAGATATTGTACATGTGTAACCCATGTCAGATTTTCTACTGTCTTGGGGAAGGGAAAAGATAAGGAAGGGAGGGAGAAAAATATGGAAGAAAATATTACAAAAATAAATTTTGAGCTTTTGCCAAAATAAATCCAGAAATTACA
The DNA here is from genome assembly GCA_023553655.1 of Myrmecobius fasciatus. Taxonomy (NCBI): domain Eukaryota; kingdom Metazoa; phylum Chordata; class Mammalia; order Dasyuromorphia; family Myrmecobiidae; genus Myrmecobius; species Myrmecobius fasciatus. Next base: position 167,466 of record JAJPUD010003460.1, read on the forward strand.
GGAACATAACTATAAAATACTTTTATATGAATAAAGTTAATCTAAATAACTGGAGAAATATTGTTTGTTAATGGGCAGGCAGAGCCAATATAATAAAAATAGCAATACTACCTAAACTGATCTACTTATTTAGTGCCAACCCAACTAAATTAAATTGCCAAAAAATTATTTTACTGAGTTAGAAAAAAAAAACAAAGTTCATTTGGAAGAAAAAAAAGTCAAGAATTTCAAAGGAATAAATGTAAAGGAAGTCTATCAGTATCAGATCTTAAACTATATTATAAAGCAGTAATTATCAAAAACATGTGGTACTGGGTAAGAAATAGGCAGATGAATAGAAAAGATTAAATCTACAGTATACAATAATAAGTATGTGTTATACAAATGTAAGCATGTGTTATACAAATGTAAGCATGTGTTATACAAATGTAAGTATGTGTTATACAAAGGTAAAGATTTAAATTTTGAGGATAAGAATTCATTATTAGTTTTAAAAACTTATTTGGAAAGCATTCTGGTAGAAGTCGAGCATAAACAAACATCTCATACCATTTACCAAGATAAGGCCAAAATGGTTATGTAACAAATAGAGAGGGAGATATCACAAAAAAAAGTAAAATAAATAAAATAAAAAATAAAGGAACATGGAATATTGCCCATCAGATTTATAAATAGGAGAACAATTTACAAATAGCTTTAATTACATTAAATTTAAAAGATGCATAAATAAAACCAATGTAGTCAAAATTAAAAGGAAAACAGAAAACTAGGGGAAAACTTTGTAGGTGTTATCAAATACATAAAGAATTTTGTCAACTCTATAGGAATGAGTCATTCTTCAACTGATAAACGGTCAAAGAATAAATAGCAATTTTTCAATGAAAAAATCAAAGTCACATAGTCATATAAAATGCCCTAAGTAACTCAAGATTATAGAAATGCACATTAAAATAACTTAGATGTTTTCTTATACCTATCAAATTGGCTAAAATAATAAAGGGGGAAATACTGAAGGGGACTGGGAAAAATTGGGATATTAATTCATGTTGAAGTAATTGTGAATTGATCCAACCACCTTGAAGAACAATCTGAAATTGTGCCTACAGAATTATAAAACTATCCCCACTGATTCAGAAAATCACTATTAGGTTTATTTCTTAAGGCAATTAGGGGAAAAGGAGGGAAAAGTATATTTTTCTAAAATAACTATAGTAGCTCTCTCTTTGATGGCAAATAACTAGATTGAAGGGATGCCCTTTAATTGGGGAATGACTGAACAAGTTGTAGTATATGATTATGATAGAATATTACTGTATTATAATAAAGAAATGGTAAGCTGGTCGACTTTAGAAAAATATGAAGTAATGAAAAGTGAAATAAGCAAAAGAGAACATTGTACACAGTAATAGAAATATTGTCATAAGAACAAATTTGAATGACTACTTCATTTTGAATATTATAAATACTCAAATCAAATTAAAAGACTTAGAAAGGAAGATGCTATCTACTCTCAAAGAAAGAACCTGATAAAATAAAGTAGGTGTAGTATGGTTTTACACGTGAACATACATATACACACATATTTGTATTTAATTGTAGCCTTCTCTAGAACAGGGTAAGGAGAGAAGGAGAAAAAAAAAGTGCACAGCAGCAAAAAAAACAAAACAAAAAAACTTGGAAGGACAAAAGCAAAGTAGCTTTGAAAAGAGTGAACAGCATTTATTATGTAGTTTTTCAAAAAGTAAACAATGTAAAATGGAAATTAATGTTTTTATATGGAATTCTCTTTCATGTGCTTTGTACATGAAAATGCTTTTTTTCTATCTTTTTATATTTAAGTCCAAAGTAATAAAAATGAATTTTAAAATGGCTTTCAGAAATAAAAATAGAATTTATTTCTGTTCTAAAATTTCTTACATTAAAAAAATTCCATTCTGAAAAGCCCTCTAATTCTTCATATTCACATTTCTACAAAAGTAGAAATTACAAAATATAAAATTTTTTTTTAAAATGAATGAATTAACCTCACACATTCACATCATTCCTGAAATATCTAACTTACCTGGCCTGTTGCTACATAATCTTTTAAAGGATGAATTGCCAGACAGAGAATGTCATCATCATGACCCAGATAAAATCGTTGTGTATTCTGTTGTCGATTATAAATCACACCCACAGCTGCAACATGATACACAATTTCACCAATCTGAGTGTAAAATAGATTACTTCGACAATCATAGCCTCTGTAACTAAGACAGAAAAAAGAATCAAATATGTTAAATTGATACTTTAAACAATCCACATAAGTCATGCATATTATTACATTAATTAGTCTTAAAATGAACAGAAAAAAGAACAAATATGTTAAATTGATACTTTAAACAATCCACATAAGTCATGAATATTATTACATTAACTAGTCTTAAAATTATTATTAATCATTCAAACATATTACTATGTCAGGCACAATAAACATCTATGAAACAATTGAACTAAGAAATACTAAAATGCTAAAAGTAACAAATTTCTATGTGTACCAAGTTTCTTTAGCATAAAGAACCCAATTTATATGTAAAATGCTTAATTATTCCAATACAATGCATAACACACTAAAGAATATATAGAGAACTTTCTAAGAATTACGATTGTTAAAAAAAAAAAAAACCTCAAGCAATGGCTAAAAGATCATTTTGAGATATTGTACAGATACTGTATAGATAAGATTTTTGTTAAATGATCTTTTATCATTCTTTAAGCTCAAATTCTATTATTTTATGAATGTTTTCCATAGTTGCAGTGAGAAAAATCTCTTTCTGTCCCCCTTGCAGATTCCTAGCCACACCGTTGCCTTTCTGACAGGAGGATCTCTGCCATTTTGTGTTTCTCAAAAGCATACACAGATCTGACAAGAAATCTCAGAAACAAATATAGCCAATTTTTAAAGGGAGAAAGCTTTTCCCTCATTGTGAATAACAAAACCTTTCATTTTCTCTGAATTAAATGCAAAAAAAGGATTTTGTATAATGAGTTTTTTGATTCAATGTCTTTCTAGAAAAAAGTAGAAATTATATAATATATATAAGTACTTAATTATGAGATGATAAGAAAAAATGACATGCAATACAAGTACATAATAATCATGTTCCTTCCTAGGTCTCAGATAGTCTCAAACTCTAGGTTCCTCTGTAATATGAATTGCTTGTTGCATGCAATTCAAGTCAGAGGTTCATTTTGGAAGTAAAATGACTTTTTGATTATGAGAACTAACCTCATAAACATAAAATGAAAACATTCCATCTACATTTAATCTCTAGCTTATGGTTCCTGACAGGTATGCTGATACAGAATTAGTTCTATGAATATGAATCATAAAGTAATCTTAACATATATTTAGGGCACTCTTGTCACTGCTTATAATTAATTTGTTTTATCCTGCCTATAAGCAGCTTTCCCATTTATGTAAACTATTAAATTTGTAACAGATATTAAAAAGTCTAGATAGTCTCTTACCCATGCACAAAATGTAACCGTATACTCTGTCCTGGGGCTCGTACTCTTCTTTTAGATGTAGCATTTTTGTGTTTCTCTCTGTACTGCTCTTTAAGTTGAGGTAGATCTTCTTTGTAAACCTTTAAAAAGGCATATATAAATATACATATACATACATATTTATGTAGGAATAAAAATTTTTAATTCTATTATATAGTAAGGGAAATACCAATACAAATTTCATGTGTATCATTCACTATCACTGAAAAGATATCTATTATGCTATCATATTAAATTTCTATCTATTCAATTGGTCAAAAATAAGCTATTCCATTAACTTAAATTTTTTGACTAAAACAGTTTCCTTGTACTAGTATGATTAATGTAATAACAGTTGACATTTATAGAGTACTTTGAAGTTTGCAAAGTACTATTACATATACCACCTCAATTTATTCTCATAATAATCCTGTGAGGTTGGTACAAAATTTTCATTATTATCCCCATTTTTCAAATGAGAAAACTGAAACTAAATGAAGTAAAGCAATTTTCCTGTCATCACCTAACCAGAAAATATAAAAAAGGAACTAAATACATCTTTATTGACTTCATTTTTAATCCTTATCCCACTAGAACATGATTAAAATTTTATTATTATAATTATATACATATATAAACTAATGTATATACATATGTGTATATAGATATGTGTGTATAAAAATATATAGACACATACTTCAGCAGGTCTATGATCACAGTGATTTGATTATTCTACATTGCCTCAATGAGAGAGAGCATAAGCCATACACACAAGATTTCCACCCTGTGCAATTCTTGTTTGTGTCTTTCCAATCAGTCTTGCAGAGAGAACTCTAGCCAATAATCTGAGGGTTTTCCCAGAGCTCTTTTTAATACTTATTGAGTATATATGCAAGCTATCCACAGGTTATTTGTCACTTGATAAAAGACTGCTTCATCTCCTCTATTCATACATCTCTTGGATGACATCTTTTACATCAGAGGATCTTAATCTTTTTTGTTTGGGACCACATTGGAAGTCTGGTGAAGTTTTAAATATACTTTTTCAGCATGTTTGTGGAAATGCTAAATTTCAGTTAGAAGTTAATGAAAATCAAGTAACTTTTTCCCCCATCAAAATTCACAGACCACCTGAGAAGTACCCTATTTAAGAAGCCCTATTTTGTGCTACTCTTGTGTGCAAATCATTACTAATACTTAGTATCATTTAGATCTGCCATGCACCTCTCAATTGCCCTTTTAATTACCATTAAAATGATTTTTCTGAAACTTGTATTCTATGATTTTACCACATATCTCAGGAAGAATATTGGTCATAAAAGATGTTTATGTCTCAGGGAATACCTTGGGTATGCTAAATACATTGGATACTTTCCCAAATGCAAGCCACAGTATTCTCTTTTTCCTAGTCAATTCTGATCTTAGCACACTGTTCATTTGCAATGTTTATCTCAGAAACAAAAGTATAAATGGACCAACTTCACATCATAATCCAGACAGAAGCTATTCTCATCCAATTAAATTTTTCAAATGTAGATTACTAGGCCAAGCTTTTAAATAGTTATAAATCTCATTTAGGTGGCTTTGTAACACCTTTGGATATGATGTAATTAGCACAATATCACCTATAATTAGAAAAATTACTAGCATATATATGGCTCACAAAGATTTCATTTGATCTTCACAGCCACCATAAAAGTTGGTGCTGTATTACTCTACTTTATAGATGGGGAAACTGAGGCAGAACAATTAAGTGACTTACTTATGAATCACGTAACTACTAAGTGGCTAAGGTTATAATTGAACCCCCCCCCCTTTTTTTTTTCCTGATTCCAGGTCCAGCTCTTTATTTACATCACCTAAAACATTCTAAACTCTCTGTGAGTCTCTAACTTTTTTCTATAGGCAACTGATCATTTTGTCTCTCTACTAGATATCCTCATGGCAATCATAAACATCTTTGAAAAGTGAGTTTCATTGTTTATGCTTTGCTTAACATTAATAATAAGAAAATTCTGAACAATCAGTCAGTAGTATTCAATCATTTAATTAATTATAAGATTGGGTCAACCTAGCTCACCTAGACTAGAATGTGTAATAGGTCCAAACTCACCAGAGAACATCACAGAACATTATGGCACTCTATTTCCAACCTAGACTCATTCATCTCTCCTTATAGTAGTTTGAGACCTCTCCCTGAGAGTACACCATATTGGTGCCAGAGTTAATGAAGATACTTACTTAGCTTAAACCCTACTGTAGTTTAGGACTCCACTCAAACAATATACTGACATCAACCTATCCTGTAAAAGGGATAGCAGATATACACCTCCAAGTCTAACTCTAGCTGGTCTATAAGCATTTATTATGTGAAAGTACTGTGCACAAAACTATGTGGTTGCATCTACTAAGGAATTCAGTGTAATCTTAATATACTGGAGGAGAACTCTTAAGGCAGTATTTGACTTAGCAAATTAAAGAGTTTTCCCTTTTCAAAACACTGAAGTGTCATTTCCTCATCCATCTCCATACCTTGCACTACATACATGCACTACATAATACTACATATTAACTACTTTTTGGCACCTTGTTTATGCCTTGGCATTGCTCATGAAAGTATAAGCAGTTTGAAGGCACCAGCTGTCATTTTTATCTTGTATCCCCGGGGCTCAGGAGACGCCAGGGTCATAGTAATTGCTTAATAAATCCTCTATCTAGAAAAATTCATTTGGAAGAACAAAAGGTCAAGAGTTTCAAGAGAATTAATGGGAAAAAAAAGGCTGATGATGGTGGACTTGATGTACCAGATCTATATTATAAAGCAGCGGTCATCAAAACCATTTGGTACTGGCTAAGAAATAGAGTAGTCGATCAGTGGCATAGGATAGAATCACAGGACAAACTAAGCAGTAACTATAGCAATTTAGTCTTTGATAAACCCAAAGACCCCAGCTTCTGGGATAAGTACTCACTATTTGACAAAAATTGCTGGGAAAATTAGAAACTAGTGTAGAAGAAATTAGGGCTTGACCCATATCTAACACCACTTACCCAGATAAGATCTAAATGGGTTCATGATCTGGATATAAAGAGTGATATTATAAGTAAATTAGACGAATGTAATATAGTTTATCTCTCAGACCTATGGAGATGGAATAAATTTATGTCCAAAGAAGAACTGGAACTCTTAATTGAACACCAGATACCTCTGACTATATTAAGTTTAAAAGTTTTTGTACAAACAAAACCAATGCAGTCAAGATCAGGAGGGAAGCAATAAATTGGGAAATCATCTTTACATTTAAGGGTTCTGATAAAGGTCTCATCTCTAAAATATATAGAGAATTGTCTCATATTTATAAGAATTCAAGTCATTCTCCAATCGATAAATGGTCAAAGAATATGAACAATTTTCACAGGATGAAATTAAAACCATTTGTAGTCATATGAAAAGGTGCTCCAAATCACTATTGATCAGAGAAATGCAAATTAAGACAACCTTGAGGTACTACTACAAACCTGTCAGATTGGCTAAAATGACAGGAAAAGATAATAACGGATGTTGGAGGGGATGTGGGAAGGTTGGGACACTGATGCATTGCTGGTGGAACTGTGAACGGATCCAGCCATTCTGGCGAGCAATTTGGAGCTATGCTCAAAAAGTTATCAAACTGTGCATACCCTTTAACCCAGCAGCATTTCTATTGGGTTTATATCCCAAGGAAATCACAAAGGAAGGAAAGGGCCCCACATGTGCAAGAATGGTTGTGGCAGCCCTTTTTGAAGTGGCTGGAAATTGGAAACTGAGTCGATGCCCATCAATTGGAGAATGGCTGAATAAATTATGGCATATGAATACTATGGAATGTTATTGTTCTGTAAGAAACGACCAGCAGGACGATTTCAGAGAGGCCTGGAGAGCCTTGCATGAGCTGGTGCTGAGTGACAAGAGTGGAGCCAGGAGATCATTATACACGGCAACAACAATACTATATGACGATCAATTCTGATGGACATGGCTCTCTTCAACAATGAAATGTTTCAAACCAGTTCCAATTGTTCACTGAAAAAAGCCACATACACCCAGAGAGAGGGATGTGAAATGTGGACCACAACATAACATTTTCATGCTCTTGATTGATGTTTGCTTGCATTGTGTTTCCTTTATCTGATTTTTCTTTCTTGTAGATAAGATTTTTCTTGCACTACAATGATGTGTGGAAATATGTATACATATATTCCATTTGTCAAGTATTTTAACATAATTAACATGTGGTGGATATCCTGCCATCTAGGGGAGGGGTAGGGAGTAGGGAGGAAAAATTTGTAACAGAAAGCTTTGTAAGGGTTAATGTTGAAGAATTACCCATACATATGTTTTGCAAATAAAAAAACAAAAATAAAAATAAAAAATAAATCCTCTATCTACCTATCTACCTATCTAATAAAGAGCAAGATCATGTTTTATTTGTACTTCTTAGTCAATTATGAGACTACAAAATTCTCTTATTTCAAGATATTATTTACAAAACTATTCTTTTTTTGTATGTTAGTGAAGTATAAATTCAGTTTACTGACATACAATGCAAATATAATTCATTAGCAAATATTTGTAGAAATGAGAAATTAGATGGCTTCACTTACACTATCCTCTTGATGTCATCTTGATCACATTTTCAGTAGTAACAGAAGTCATGATTTTTAAAATGTTAGTTTGCATTATGAATGAAACATCAAGAAAGTATCTCACTATTTCAATATGCAAAGAATAAAAAAAGAGGATTATTTATGCTTGTTAAAAAAGAACTGTTCTGTGTGTGTTGTTTTTTTCTGGACTTCCCTCTCTGTGTATTTTTCAATGCTTCTGGCACTTTTTTTTTTATATAAAACCACATACTAACTTACCTTGCCTTTTTAGTATTCAATATTTTTCTGTTTCATCTCTCTTGATAAGTCATATGGCATGTGAATGTAATGGAATATTATTGTTCTATTGGAAACGATCAGCAGGATGATTTCAGAGAGGCCTGGAGAGACTTACATTAATTGATGCTACATTAAGTGAGCAGAACCAAGAGAATATTGTACATGGAAACAAGAAGACTATGTGATGATCTATTCTGATGAACATGGCTCTTTCCAACAATGAGACTATTCAGGCCAATTCCAATGGTCTTGTGATGGAAAGAGCCAGCTGAATCCAGAAGGAAGACTGTGGGGACTGACTGTAGATCACAACAGCATTTTCACCTTTTTTTCTCTTTGCTTGCTTTTTTTCCCTAGATTTTTTTCTTTTTGATCTGATTTTTCTTGTGCAGCATGATAAGTATAGAAATATGTTTAGAATAATTTCACATATTCTTGTTACCAAGAAGAAATATGTCTTCAGAAGATCATAATTTAGACAGTTTTTTTTTTTTTACTCACAAATATGCAAGACTGGCTCCTTAGCCCTTCTGTTCCAAAAGCAAGCATAGGAGGCTTCAGCAAAGGCATAAAATAGAATAGATGCATACTCAATCTAGAGCCCAGTAGTCTAGGTGTGACTTTATATCTGATTGTAGCTGCTGGATAGATTCAAAGAACCTAAGTAGGAAAGGGACCTTGGACTGAAATGCAAGGAACTTCAATCAGTCAGTAATGGCCTAGATTATGGCACAAGGGCATTGTAATTAGAAAAGTTGTTAACATTGCATACTTGGAATAGATGCATTTTGCTAAAATGATTATAATCGGGAAATCCTTGCATTCATTCCCTAAATAAAGCTAAATAAACCAAAGGAATTCCCTCAGTGCATAAGTCAATCAGTGGTCAAACAAGACACTTTTGTTAGCAAGATTTTAGAAGCAGGCCAATTCTCACCAACCAGCAGTTTCCTAATTATTACAACATAGCTAATTTCAGTGATTGTAAAGATATTCAATATGTACTATACCCAGTGCCTGCCTATTTAGTTCCTAAACATATAACTCATGACATAATGGCCTTGAGGATTTTATATAGTATGTCTTCAGTCTCTTGTTTTCTAGTCTTTAACAATATTTTCCAACATTTTTCACTGTCCTCTACTCTCTTCTCTCTGCATTAAGGTCATGGAGTTATCAGAGTATATATCACACACACACACACACATATATATGCATATATAAAATATATAATATATAAGTATATATATATACATATTACACATAATATATATAGAATGTCATACACAATTATATATATATATAAATTTCTTTACTTTCTCATTCTCTGCAACTTGTCATTGTGACAATGATACTCATAGCCAGCATTTAGCTGTCTAAAGGTTATAAAATGCTTACATGTTGCATTCAATCCTTGCATTAACCCTGTAAAATTTTATGTCATACTTATGAGGAATCAGATGAGAAAACTGAGGTTAAAGAGTATAAAAGCTTTGCCAAGGGTTATACAGGTAGTAAATGTCTGAGGCTGATATGAACTTAGGTCTTCCGGATTCCAAATCCAACACTCTGTCCATTACACTATCAAGATCAAAGATCTAAAGAAAGAAGAGACTTTTGTGGGGGGACTTGTAGTCCAGTTCTGTCATTTTACAGATAAATAAAAGAAGGCCAAGGAACCTCAATGACTTTCCTGAGGTCTCTAAGGGATAAGCATCAAAGATAGACTAGTAGCCTATGCCCTCTGATTTCAAGTGTTCACTCCACTGTACAATGCTGCTTCCTATAATGTTGATCTATATGACTAAATTTCTTCAACACAGTCTGTTTTGCTGATGTTCTTCATGAACATTGCAAGGTAAGACAACCAAACCTCCTGTGAAAAGATGTTCTTTGCTATCTTTCAATGAATGTGGAAAATAATTCCACCAACTCCTTGATGTATCTCTTTAAAGGTAAAACTGTGGTCCATCCTACCAATTACTTTTTAATATTGCATTTATTTCATAGGTTTATTTTATTTCCCCACTATCTTCATTTGTTTTTACCATCATCACTACTATTATGCCCTATCAAAGCATTCCATACATACTTAAATGAGGCAAATGTTAAGAGTTCCTATTTTGAAAACTAAATGGCATTTTGGACATTACATTCTTGGCAGTAAAATCTAGCTGACATTTATGAATGTCATAAAAAGGATGGCCAGATATTGATCATTACAGAAATTTTCTAAGACAGATAATTTTGAATAATTATTGAAGGTATTTTCTTAAGAATATGTCTTTCACAGACAGATATTTTGAATAACTTTCTGATCAGACATCTTGAAACAATTTTTAGAGAGCAGATAAATTTGTTTTCTCCACTGGGTATTTGAGAGTCTTTTTCTATCCTTGAAGAATTATTAAACTCTTAATTTTAGTTTGAATGGTCTTCAATTTTTTTTTAATTCTAATTTGAGTTTTGTGCATGTTTTGCTGGAATCATCATTCATTCTTCAGTCTTAATGAGGATCAATGACATCATAAGAGTAACATTTTGAATTTGTATAAACTAGATTTAAATGAAGCAGAGATACTTAAAATGGCAAGACAAAAGTAAAGACGATTGGTGACAACCCTGTATTCAACAGATGGCCTTGCTGTTTAATTTAGAAAATCTTTTCCAGGCCTCAGTTTGTCTGAATCACAAATGGATTTCTTTTTTCTTTTATTTTTATCTATAGAAACTTGCTATTAACCCAAGAAACAGATCACTTGCAAAACATATTTAGGACTTTCACAATATTTTCATCTTCTTTGTCTGATTCTACATTTAATGTCTAAAGGCCTTGATATTTCAATCATAAAACTAGGCAGCTAGGCACAATGGATAGACATGTTTAACCTGGAGTCAGGAAAATCTGAGTTCAAATCCTTTCTCAGACACTCTAGGTATGTGACTCTGGGCATATCACTTAACTTCTATTTTGGTCTATTTGTAAGTGGGGATAATAATAGCACTTTTAAAAAAAATTATTAAAACTTTTTATTTGCAAAACATATGTGTGGGTAATTCTTCAACATTAACCCTTACAAAGCTTTCTGTTACAAATGTTTCCCTTCTACTCCCCACCCCTCCCCTAGATGGCAGGATATCCACTACATGTTAAATAATAGCACTTTTCAAATCCTGAAATTCTATGTAAATACTAGCTATTACTACAAAACTACTGGTATAATCTCAAAGAAATTTAGAAAAATAGTCAACTGCTTAGACATTTTCAAGGAGTCTGTGTTGCTTTAACTGAACTGCTTTCAAAGTTCAGTGCCTCTACTTAAACAATATCAATTTTCTCCAGTATATTAGCCCTGAAATAAGTGATTGCCTCAGTAACAACTGGCACTCATTGTCCTTATTAACTATTTTGTATATGTTCATTTTCATCAAGGTATTTACTGGATAGCAATATGAAAGAAGGGCAGGGGAGAGGAATCACTCACTTTCAGCTTCCATGAAAACACTGCTAAGGATGGAATCACACTAAGGACCACGCTTCCCTTTAAAGGGAATATATTCTGGTTTCACTTAAAGCAAGAAGGTCAGTATTAGTATGATTCAACTTCTCCAAAAATATGTCAACTTATTTGTTGTTGGACAAAGATATCAAATTTTAAAAATCAAAGCTCAAATTACTATTTATGGATGAATTTAATATTATATTTTTTCATACCTTTTGCACCCTTTTTTCTAGTTTGTCAAACTACTAAGTGGAACATGGACATATAGGACTGTAGGTAAGTTTTAGTTCTACTTTATTTCACAAGTTGCAAAGAACAAAGATTTTGTCACCTAACAGCCAGACTACAAGTAATGAACCTCTACCTCTCTCTTCTCAGGCTAGTCAATTCAAGGTCAGCCAATATAACCTATTGCCAGGCCTATATACAAAACTGGTCTAGTTCCAGCTCTGCATAACAAAGTGCCCCTCCCAGGTCTAATTCATTACTTCTAAATTCACCAAGAGGCTGCAAACACAAACCCTAATTGACTCCACCTCTCCACCTACTCCACCACACCCTTTCCATTACCTTCTTTTATGAGTAGAAACTGAACTCTCAGATGATTCCACTTTGCATCTGATGACCTGCCTGGTTTCAACCCCACTGAACAAGACAATCCCTAGCATCTGGTTCCAGTTTCACCACAGACGACACACAAACACAGGCACCTCCCTTCCTCCTCACCTCCACCCCGCCATGCTATGCTGTTCACTGGATTCCTTTGGTGTATTTATTTCCCTTTTAACTATAAGTTCACTGAGGTATGTGATTGTCCTGTTCTTTTTGTTAATTGTATCCCAAGTCTTAGCATGTCATAGACACTTACTAAATGTTTACTGGATTAGATGAATCCTCCTTTAGAAATTAGAACTTAAGCAGAAATTTTGTTATGCTGGCATAGCCATTAAAAACCTATAATAAGGCAACCAAGTAGAATTTTTACAGAAAATTTTTATATGTTCCAATATTAATATATGGTATGTCATGATAAATAAATTATATTACTAGTAAATACAAGAGATAGTATGTTTAATAATGAAAGGATAATAGATGAAAAAAATATAAAGAACAATATTGAAGCTAACAAAAAGAACTGGGAATTAAATTTTATAACTGAAAATGTTCATAAATGAAGAGAAAGAATTACCTGTCGATGATATGTGATCTGAGTCTCTTGTTCAATTTCAGAGTCCAGTTCTGGAACATCAGACTGATCTGAATCTGACTCATCACTATTAGAGTCAGCTAGACTTTCTGTAATTTTTAAAAGGCATTTACATATTTTTAAAAGCCAATTTTAATAAAGTAATATAAAGTAATGAATAACTAGTCAAGTAACAAAAAGATACAAGGCATAAAACAACCAAATAAAGTTATCTATTCAAATTACACAAACATAAGATGCCAATAAATTATAATATCTTCCTCTCCATTCACTAGAAATTCAATAGTTCTTAAATCCCTTTGCTACTTACTCTTTGTCTGATATGACAAATTTAAATACCAAAATTTAAATTGATTTACCCTATAATGAAAAGAGAAAGAGTTAAAAAAAAAAAAAGAAATACTCATTTTAAAGAATTTTCTTTTTATAACACTATAGATTTTTAATTACTTTTTTTTTTGGGGGGGGGTGGAGGCAATTGGGGTTAAGTCCAGGGTCACACGGCTAATAAGTGTTAAATATCTGAGGCCACATATGAACTCAGGTTCTCTTGACTATAGAGCACCAGGCCTAATTGTCCCAAGAATACTTTTTTTATCAGAAAATACTGAAATATTTACCCAGAATAAATTATCTTTTTTAATACTTTTACAAAATTTATTTCCTCATGGTTCTGTAGATAAGATGTACCTAAAACAACCTTGCCTTTCACTGCTCTGTAATTTCTAAAACCCCATACTTTTTTTTTTTTTTTTTTTTGCTGAGGCAATTGGGGTTAGCTGACTTGCCCAGGGTCACACAGCTAGTAAGTGTTAAGTGTCTGAAGTCAGATTTTTGGGGCTAATACTCTATCCACTGTGCCACCTAGCTGCCCCTAAAACCCCATATTTATAATAAATAATTAGCATTGCTTAAATTATGTTATTAAAATCCTTTTATTTTGGAAATATCAATTACTGATACTATTTTGAAGTTAAACATATGTTTGTGTGTATATTTATATTGTGTATATATATAGGTATGTGTGTGTATATATATATACGCATATATACACACACACACACACACACACACACACACACACACATGTAAAATTTTTTAAAAGAAATTACTAACCTTGTGGTGCTATATGAAGGGAATCCTTTAGTTTTCTCTCTGGAATAAATTTCCACTGAAAGACAGAGTGATCTGCTCCACCAATAGAAATAACCCACTGATAATCATGTGACCACCTAACATTGGTTATATGAGCTGAATGGCCAATGTATTTTTTAAACTTGGCTCCTAAAACAAAAACATGTATTTAAACAAAGTATTTTTCTACACAATTATATAAATGCCAGTTTAAAAAAAAAAACAACAGATGCTATATCCATGTTAACACTGACCCTCTTTCACTTCTCCCATTAATTCTGCTTATCTTCAACTAGAGACTCAACTGACTAAACAAGATATTAGTTATCAATGAAAAAGTTTTAAACCTTTCCTCCATTGATTTATAAAATGATCAGGAAGATTAGCTTGAATAGTCACTTTTTAAGGAACTATAGAAAGTCATTTTAAAATCATTATTGATTCATCAACAAATTTTTATTGAGTACCTACTACATAATGACCATAGTACTCCATTTCCAAGCTATGCTGCTTGTACTCTTGACCTTTCTCTTACTCCTACCAACACTGTGACTCTTGCCTCTTGCATCCTGAAGCTATGAAGGCTATAAAAGAAATGTCTTAAGCAACAATTCTTAAAGTACAATCTAGGGCCCTTTGGCAATTCCCAATTCTTTTAGGAAATCCATGTAGTCAAACCTACTTTTATAAGGATACTAAGACATTTTCGTTTCTAATATAGTAAATATTGCTGGATAAAACCCACATAAAACAAAGGTTTTTTTTGAAAGTCCCCAATAATTTTTAAGAGTATAAAGAAGTTCTGGTAACAAAAAGTTTGAGAACTCCAGTCTTAGAAACTAAGGCTAAATGATTTGTTCTCATTTGACAAAGATAGTATGTAACTGTTAAAATCAAATCAAACTTCTAACTCCAAGTAGGGTATTCTTACAACATCAAGTTATTCCTCATAAAATTTTGCAAAAAATGGGCAATACATATGTAAGTAACCAAGGATCTGATGAGGGAGACAATACATATGAAACAATTCATAAGCAATTTTCTAATCTATAAAATAGAAATACTGTATTATAACAGGTGTTATGAATATCAAATGAAGTAATGTATATAATCGTGAGCTTTGAAAACCTTAACGAACTATACAACTATTATTATTCTTTCTTCTGATTTTTTAAATGCATTTCATGTTATGGCACCAATATAAATATCTTCTTAAAATTTATAGCTAAATCTCAATTAGCCAAAAATAGGAATGGGAGTAGTGGCAGATAGATTATTTTTATATGAAATTTGTGGATTAAAAATTAAACAAAATTTTTTCTTTTAACTATCACTGAATTTTCTATTTTTCTTAGAATATAGCAAATAGAATATTATTCTAATTTTTTTAGTATAGCAAACTTTTTTGTAGATTCTTGCCTCAGCAGCCACATACTGATTGATTATAGCTATAGAGTAGCAAAAATTCAGAGAGTATATGATATTAAGATAAATTTATATTGACTCAGGATAAATACTGAAAATTTTCTGGTTTTCAGATAATCAAGTCCCTAATACTATCATTTTCTATATGTTCTCATAAAAATTTAACAGAAAAATCTGGATCAAGGTTTGGTTATTAGGTTTTCCAGTTCATTTAAATTCCTTTAGGCAATTATTTGAAAAAAAGTAAAATCCAAGTATTATTTTTAATGTGAATTTAGTTAAATTAATCATATATCCATTAAGTATAGAATTCATTTCCCTTATTTATCTAACATTGATAACTTGTACAATAAAGTAAAATTCCCATCCCATTTCTACAAGGTTTTCCCCCCTCGTCAAGAGAAGGTGATGATGCATTGAAGGGAGAAAAAAAAAATTCCCTCAATGCTAAGTTTTCTTAAACATGGAATTTTAGATTTTCATGACTAATTTAAAATCATATCTACCAATATAAATGGCATTGTACAATAGTTCCTACAAATAGGCTAAATAAACTTTGGGTTTTAAAATAATTTAGCTAATTGCTAAACTACTAGTAATTTTATTTCAATATTCTTTAATCAACCTATCCTTCTAGCTATATCTAACCATAATATCACTGAGAAAGTATATTACTGAAAATATAAATGTCTCAAAGCAAATATATTCCTACCCTCTAAAATGAACTTTTATTAAAACAGAACAAGGACACACAAAGCATTTCTCTTCCTAAGAGTGTTTGCTTATAATAATAAATTTCATTAATAAACTTCAAACTAACATATTTTCACTTTCACTACCCTAACACTAGTCTTCATCCTCCTCCCCTCCCCCAAAACTACGGTAATAGGTACTAAGAGGGGAGTTTGCTTCTGCTTTTCCCTCCAACTTATCCTTCACACTACTGTGATCTTTGTTTTCCTTATGCAATATTCTGACCATAACATTCCTCTGTTTACACATCTTCAGAGACTTCCTATCAACCCAGACTGCCTATATCACCTAGCACAGGGATGGGTAATGTCTGCCCTGTGAGGTGGATAAGGCCAGCAAAATCATTTGCTAAGGCAACCACAAGAAATGATGACCTGACAGCTAGGTATAATAACCCCCACTGTTTGAATTCTATAAGTTGAGCATTTTGTATGGCCCACAAATGATATAAATATCCAAATGGCCCTTGGCAAAAAAACAAAAACAAAAACAAAAAAAACCCTTCAACTCCTCTATTTAATATTCAAAGACTTCTATCATCTGATGCTATTAAATTTCCAGACTTATTTCATTCTCCTCTCCATCATTGCTATATGCTTCTGACAAACCAGTCTGTTTTTCTACATCATGAAAACCCTCTAAGTTTGCTTGTCTCCATCTCTTTGATCATATTATACACAATACCAGGAAAGGTTTTCTCCACTCTGTGACTGCCAAATTTCTATCCTTTAAAACACAATCCAAATGTCACCTTCTCCATGCAATCCAAATATCACCTTCTCCATGAACTTTTCCATGTTCTCCTCTGTGATAAATGATCTTCAGCTTGGACCTTACTTACATAACACTTTGTTTTTCAGTTTTGTAATATACCTGTGCATTGTAGCCATTTCTATCTTAACTACAGATAATAAGTTGTAGAAAATACAAGAAAATATCTCACTTAAACTTAGCTTCCCCAGCATTTAGCATAGTTCTCAACCAAAAAAAAAACTGTTTTGTTGAATTGTTTGTTGAAATTCTACCCATGCTTCAAGGAACATATCAAATGCCAATTTGCTTTTGAAACCTTCCATGATTTACTTCATCTGAAATAATCTTTCTCTCCTTGAATTACTTACTAACATTTTGATTTATACCTTTCCTATGAACTTATATTCTATTTTATGGTAACTATTAAAGATCATTTTAAATCTTACCCATTGAGTATTTTAAAAGATCAGGTCTGAGTCTTATTCTTCTTTGTATCTTCTAATCCTTTGCATGCTTATCTACCTATTTTAAGAACCTGTGATTTCAGAAGTGTGAACACTGCCTTAATTGACAAATTGTCACCTTACTTAGCAGATGATCCTTAAAAGCAACTGTAGATGAAAAATTCATCACTTTATAATCAACAGGGAGATTTATCTCTTGAATTAAGCCTAATTTCAGACATTAAATTGAAAAGGTCGCCTGATTTCAAAGTCCCTCAAAGTTGGTAAGATCTGGCAGACTTTAAATTCTACTGGCATTGTCTTCAAAAAGTCAGGGTTATCTCAACACAAACATGAAAAACAGTGTGAAACTTTAGTGGTAGAATCTTTACACAGTAGGAGGTAAACACATGTTTGATAAATTAATTTTAGGATAGTTAACCAATGTTCTTTAGTTCTGAGCTCAATTTTCTTAAGACCTGTGTCCATGATAAAAGCTAATTTAGTATACTGCTACATGGGCATATATTCTAAAACAGAAAAATATCAAAGGATTATTTCCTGTTTCCATCACTAAAGAATATAAGATTAAGAGAAAATGGATTCTAATACAATATATAGATTAATGTTGTATGGTACCATCCTAAAATGGCAAAGTTGGAAGTCTGGCTCAAATTCAATTATGTTATGATTTTCATATGCACCTTATGTATAATAGGCACTTGAAAACTCTATTAAATTAATACATGATGATTAGACTATCTGCCATCTAGGGGAGGGGTTGGGGGAAAGGAGGGAAAAATTTGTAACAGAAGGCTCTGCAAGGATCAATGTTGAAAAATTACCCATGCATATGTTTTGCAAATAAAAAGCTTTCATAAAAAATTAATAATAATAAAGAAGTCTCCCAAATGGAAAAAATTAATTAATTAATTAATGTGATGAACAAATATACAAACTCATAAGAAAATGCAGTAATTTCAGTATAAGCTAATATGGATTATATATTTTTCAAGTTAAGAGATAAATACTAAGTGATTTCCTATTAACAAGAGTATAGATATACATTACATATTTCTCATCCTAATGAAATTTGTAGGAAGTAAAATTCTCTATAGAATCCAACATATGAAAAATGGTTTTCTTATATTAAGATAACTCCATTTTTAACATTCTAATTTTGCTCAAGGATAATTTTTACTTTTTTTACTTAAAAAAAAGTAATCCAAAAACATTTTCAAAAAAGGCTGTAAAGTCTTATATTAAACACCACTTTGAATTTCATGTAAGAATTTAACAGGATATAATAATAATAGACAGGATATTTGTAATAGATACCTTTTCTTAAACAAGGATATCGGAATAGTTTTATAATTCCATAGTCATCAGCAGTAACTAAAACTTGGCCAATAAAATTTCCATCTACAGAATTTATATCATTGATATCAGAATACTTGGGCCAAATTCCATTAACCTCAAGGCCTGAAACACAAGTCCATGAAGCCCATTGAACACCTTTCATTTCTTCTTTATTGGTCACTTCTTTTCCACCTAAAATCAAATCAAATTGTTTTCATTTAAAAAATTCACTTTAATTGCTCCCCATTTTTCCCCCCATCTAGTCTAACCTTAAATACTATGAATCTTCTCACCTGTTAGAGTGGAAAATCTAACAGTATGATTGTGCATTTTTGGAAGAAAGAAGAGCTATAGCTTAAGACATGAAATAACTAAAAGAAAATAACACAGCAATTTCCAGTTCTTATTTACAAAAACTCAAATATTCAAAGGATAGTCAAGGCTACCATGGAAAGCAAAACTAACACCTATAAGAATTGGAGTATATAAAACTGTATTGGATTGACTCATGAAAAGAAGGAAGAGCTAGGCCAGTAATAACTCAGGAGCCAAAAAAGGGAACCCAGGAGGTGAGCTTAAAAAAAAAAAAAAAAAAGGATTTAAGGAAAGCAATCAAAATAAAAAGCTAATAGATGAAAGTAGGGGATGTTAAAAATCAATCTTACAGGCAAGAGATTTATATGGATCCTGAAAAGTAGCCAAAATTCAGATTTTCTTTGTATATAAGTTGCCAGTGAAAAATATGGTGTAAAATATAACACATTAATTCATTATCTTACAAATAAGGACTAGTTTTAACTATTACACTAAGCTAACCAATTACAGATAATAATTATACTTCATTTCTATTTAACTTTTGTAATAAATGATGGTCATCTTATTTAAATTTATTTAAATTTGTACTGTTATGCTTATTTTCAAATTACCCTTTATTAAATTTACCAAGTTGAATCCATTTTTTCAATTGAATCCATTAAATCAAATTTTCATCATTTAGTAAATATCTGATAAAAAAAGGCATTTTACAATCCTATTTAAAATATAGTGGAATTCTGTTATAATGACATTAACTGCACAACTGAATTAATTATAAAGTGAGCTCATTTTAGATCTTATTCAAAGATTTAGTTCATTAATTACCAAAGGGATCCCATTATAATGTACCTTCATCTGTTAAATGAGTGACAAACTAAATGATTTATAAGGTTTCTTTCAGTTTTACAGCTGTCTTTAGTTGTAATTTAGTTTATAATCAGATCCCAAAGACATTGTAGTTTTATTAAACAAGCTTGATAAATATTGGTTATGTTATCTTTTTGATAACAAATTTTAAAAATTTTGTGAACATTGCATAAAATCTTTGTGACATATATAGTATATTCAAAACAAAACAAAACAAAACAAAAACCCTTACTTGGCATCCTATAAAACAGTCTTTTTCCACTTCCATCATTGGTCTGTAAATATCTACTGTCTGAAGACCAATCCAAATGAGTAATGAAACTAAGAGATCCAACACATTCTCCAACTTTTTTGTACCGCTGGACAACTCCATAAATATCAACTGAGCTGTCATTTGATCCAACAGCAAGGAAAGTTCCATCTGGTGAATATTTTAATTCATGAATAGCTTCCTTTCTATCTTTAATATGAACAACTTCTGTCATATCTCTGTAGGAGAGAAAGAACATTTGCCACACACAAGAAAGAGCAAGGCACTTTAGTGTTGACTGAATTTTCAAATTTGTATCTAATGAAATATGACAATGAGATTATAGTGAAAACGGTAAACAAAATTAACTAAAAATGACAATTGAACACAATTAACACAGAAATAGCCATTTAATACAGATAACAAGAAGAACGATATATACAATTCAATGTATATTTTACAGTTTTAAAAATAAGGATATTCAATAAACATATCTTACCAAACAGGACTCAAAAAAGAGAAGGAATGAAACAGTAAAATTTTAATAAATGAAAAATATATAGATTATTTTGTAGTTCTCACATAAATATTATATCTTACTATAAATACTATGATTTCAAAATACTAAATTTTAAAATTATACACATAATTCTCCATAGTATCAAAATAAAGATGAAAAGCAAATTTAGAGTAACATTTTAAAAGGCATGTATTGCTTCATATGCATATTGTACACACATATATGTATACATATGCATAGATGTAAATGTATGCAAGTATGCATAATGTTATGTCATGATATAGTTTTTCCTGTTTCTTTTACAAAGTATGGAATTCTTTTGTATTTACAGACCACTTCATCTCAGATATACAAGTTCCTCAAAGATAGTAATTATATACCTTTACATATTTTCCAAACTATATCCTTTATACATTATACTTTGCATTATCGCCCTTATTTTCTACCCACAATTGTAAGCTATCCTGTTTTAAAAAAATTAACATTTTATATAACTTATTCTATGTAAACTCACAAAAGTCTTAACAGCTATGGAAATAGATTTTTATAAATTACATGAAGGCAAAGAATACCTGATATGCCAAATTAGGAAGGGGATACTTTTACATGCCTGATTTGGGACTTGTCTCACTGATACCTCAACTTTCTTTAGTGCTATCATGCTCCACCCGTGCTTCACTCCTTTTACTCTGACTGTGTCCTCTCTCAGTACTACAGATGAGTGAATATTCTTTTCATAGTAGATTAGCTAGTGGAATCTAAAATAAAGAGTAGCATCACTGAAAATTTCAAATATATCATATCAGTGAAGAGACTGAATAATTTTTGTAAAGGGAAATATATCACCTGTAATTTTTTAAAAGGGCAAATAAGTACACAGTTAAGAATGAGACACACTAGGATTTCAGGACGAGTCTGACAATGTTTCACAGCACAGGGATCTTAAAAAGATGCCAAATCACCATGGGATGGAGGAGGATTTAAAATAGAAGCATAGCTTAGAGAAGAAATGAAGGGTATGAACTAAAATATTTATAAATTAAGTAGAGGATAAAATGCATTTTTAACTTGCTAGGATTGAACATTGCCATTAAACTTTTTTAGGTTAAAAAAAAAAACAAGCTGAAGGGATTATGGAAAGGACAAGAAAATATCACAAAGCTACTTGAATGAGACAAAAAAGGAGATAAGCCTTACTGTGGTACTCTGAGAAAGGGGAAGATGTACAAAATATAGATGTATTCCAAATTAGCAATTATTACTCAAAAAAGGTATCTAGGAATCAGGGCTTACTATTCTCTAGAGAAACCTATCTGAAGGGTTACTATATTCAAAAGGTCAAAAAAATGATCAACATTAATTATCACAAAAGCCAATAGAAGGAAAACATATATAAAATATTATCCTATACTTGAGCAAAATAAGAATGAGCCTGAATCTAGAACAGTTTCCATCAAGGCGCTTCAACTCCTTGACTTAGCATTTAAGACCTTCCATAATTTAGCTCCAACCTATCACTCAACTTTATTTCACTCTGTTCTCCCTTCATATACATATTCTGTATTCCAATCAATCTGTTCTATTTGACATTCCCCAAATATATCCTAGGATACTATAATCTATACTTTTGCTCATGCTGTTCCATATCTTCTATGATATTTGTTTATGAAAATCTTAATATTTTATTTGGGAATATATCTGCCAAGGGAAAGTCAGGATCTATATGAGCAAAACTACAAAACACTCTCCACACAAATAAAGTCAGATCTAAACAATTGGAAAAACATCAAGTGCTCTTGGATAGGTCGAGCGAATGTAATAAAGATGGCAATACTACCTAAACTAATCTATCTATTTAGTGCTATACCAATCAAACTCCCAAGAGATTATTTAACTGAACTAGAAAAAATAACAACAAAATTCATCTGGAAAAACAAAAGGTCAAGAATTTCAAGGGAATTAATGAAAAAAAATGCAAATGAGGGTGGCCTAGCTGCACCAGATCTAAAACTATATTATAAAGCAGTGGTCACCAAAACCATTTGGTACTGGATAAGAAATAGAGTAGTGGATCAGTGGAATAGGTTAGGTTCACAGAACAAAATACTCAATGACAATTGTAATCTAGTGTTTGATAAACCCAAAGACCCCAGTTTTTGGGATAAAAACTCACTATTTGACAAAAACTGCTGGGATAATTGGAAACTAGTCTGGAAGAAATTAGGCATTGACCCACACCTAACACCATATACCAAGATAAGGTCAAAATGGATTCATGATCTAGGCATAAAGAATGATATTATAAACAAATTAGAACAATGTAGGATGGTTTACCTCTCAGACCTTTGGAGGGGGAAGGAATTTGTGACCAAAGAAGAACTAGAGGTCATCATTAATCACAAAATAGATAAGTTTGACTATATCAAGTTGAAAAGTTTTTGTACAAACAAAATGAATGCAGACAAGATTAGAAGGGTAGCAGTAAACTGGGAAAATATTTTTACATCCAAAGGTTCTGATAAAGGCCTCATTTCTAAAATATATAGAGAATTGACTCAAATATATAAGAATTCAAGCCATTCTCCAATTGACAAATGGTCAAAAGATATGTACAGACAATTTTCAGACGAAGAAATTGAAACTATTTCCGGTCACATGAAAAGGTGCTCCAAGTCACTATTGATCAGAGAAATGCAAATTAAGACAACTCTGAGATACCACTACACACCTGTCAGATTGGCTAAAATGACAGGAAATGATAATGATAGCTGTTGGAGGGGATGTGGGAAAACTGGGACACTGATACATTGTTGGTGGAACTGTGAACGGATCCAACCG
>JAJPUD010003460.1:191386-247501 GCA_023553655.1 Myrmecobius fasciatus
TGTAGTGGCAAGAAACTGGAAATTGAAAAGATGCCCATCAATTGGAGAATGGCTGAATAAATTATGGTATATGAATGTTATGGAATATTATTGTTCTGTAAGAAATGACCAACAGGAGGATTTCAGAGAGGATTGGAGAGACTTGCATGAACTGATGCTGAGTGAAATCAGCAGAACCAGGAGAACATTATACACAGCAACAAGACTATACGATGATCAATTTTGATGGACATGGTTCTCTTCAACAATGATGTGATTCAAACCAGTTGTGCTGCGATGAAGATAGTCATACACATCCAGAGAGAGGCCTGTGGGAACTGAGAGTGAACCACAACACAGCATTTTAATGCTTTCTGTGAATATTTCCATGCATTTTGTTTTCCTTCTTAGGTTGTTTTTTTCTTCTTCTCTTTCTAGATCTGATGTTTCTTGTGCAGTAAGATAACTGTACAGATATGTATACATGTATTGTATTTGTCATATAATTTATCCTATCTAGCATGTATTAGATTACCTGTCATCTAGGGGTGGGGGGTGGAGGGAAGGAGGGGAAAAGCTTGGGAAAAAAAAAAGTTTTTTTGCAAAGGTCAATGTTGAAAGGTCACTCATATGTTTTGTAAATAAAAAGCTTTATAAAAAAAAAAGAAAATCTTAATATTTTCCAATGCTTAGATAAAATGCCATTCATTTCTATAAATTTTTCCATAACTTCCCTGGCTAGAAAACAATTTCATGGGTATTTTATTCTCTTATTCATCTCATATTTCACCACTCTCACAATACTATAAAAACTATATCTTATCTGTGTATATCTCCCGGTTCTCCCTCTCATTAACCCATCACCTCATTAACATTATTTGAAATGAATAAATGAAACAGATTCAGAGGGAGAATTAAAATAACTGAAGGAAAAGATTGGTAAAAGTTGCTACAAAAGAATTCTACTCCTAAAATTACTGGGATACTTTTATCAGTAAATATAACAACTCTAATTAAAATAATAAAAATTATGATAGGACACAAATGTCATCACTTATACTGTCTCCCATTCTCTTCTTTTTTCTAGTTTCTAATGAAATGTTATCTTTTTCTCTACTTTTACCTTGATCTCAACCAGTTGTCTTCTCCAGTTGATTGTCCCCTACAATTATCACTACCTTAATAAATTTTAACATCCATAGCTATTAACTACTTCTCTACTGCCTACAAACACACCTATTTTTCCTATCTTTAAAAATCCTCACTAAACTCTTACATCTCAATGTCATTAGCTTTTATTTTTACTATTTTAATCATTTTTTTTTAATCAAGTTCCTGGACAAGTTTATCTTTTAAGAAAACAGAAATAGGGGCAGCTAGGTGGCGCAGTGGATAGAGCACCAGCCCTGAAGTCAGCAGGACCTGGTTCAAATCTGGTCTCAGACACTTAACATTCCCTAGCTGTGTGAGCCTGGGCAAGTCACTTAACCTCAACTGCCTCAGCAAAAAGCAAAAAAAAACCCCCAAAAAACCCAGAAATAATACCATTAAAGGTATTTCCTCCTCAATCTTGGGAGAACCGATATCTATATCCCTTAACAAACACAAAACAAATGTAAATTTCTGAAATAGGCTCTAAACATGATCTATATTGTAGTTCTTGATGTAAAATCTTAATTTTTCTGCTAGACTGTTAGTTCCCTGGGGGCAAGGACTATGTTTTGTTTTATAATTCTTCCATATTTTAACAAGTTCAGGATGTGATTAAGCATGGGTATTCTCTGCACTAATATAGCTATCTTAACATACATCTGTTGATCACCATGTAGTAGAAAGCAATGTGTTTTATGCCCTCTATTGATGCAGATCTAAACTCATACATAACTTAGAAGAAGCTTCAAGAGTTTCTAGGGACAAAAAATTTATCATTTAGAAACCAACTAGCTGGCTGATCTCTACATATTTCATCTTTTCTATCCTCTCACAAGTGATCTTCTCACTCCAGAGATGCTTTCTATAGCTCTTTAGTCTCTCTGCACAAGACAACTATAATCACGAAGTTTCTGATCAAAAGAAAGTCCTTGACTTTAAGGAGCTTACAATCTAATGAAGAAGATCATGGGCAAATAAATACATATGAAATAAGCTACACACAAGGACTGGAATTAAGAGGAGTTGTATGGAAAGGCATTCTGTAGAGGGTGAAATTTGAGATGGAACTTAAAAAAGTTGGGAAGTGAAAGAGGAAAAGTGTTCCAGCCATGTGAGACAGCCAAAGAGAATATTCAGAGCTGAGAGATGGAGTGAGTTATGCATGGAATAGCTAGGAGGCCACTGTCACTAGATGATGAGCTTATGTTCAGTGGTAAAACGTGAGAAGTCTGCAAAGGTAATAGGGAGTGGTTATAAAGGTCTTTGAATGGCAAACAGCATTTTGGATTTGCTCCTGGAGGCAAACTACAGTTTGTTCTGGGAGTTGGACCTGTGCTTCAGAAAAATCACTTTGTTGTTGTTGTTCTGTTCTTTGTTCTGAGACCACTGACATAAGAAGAGTAATGTCTTGACTTGCAAATGACCTATATTTGAGTGACACAAGAGATATGCAAAGTCATCAGACTCTCTCTTCCAGCCATCATCAAGACAACTGGTGATTGCCCCAATGGATGCAGTGGGAGACCTTGGCAATTTTTAAGCTAAGGTCTTTCCAGATCTGTCTAAGGCAACACCCGTGCTGTAATTAAAGGCTAAATAGGAACTAAGGCAAAAGATGGTTTAATTTGCCCCTATAAATGAATCAATCTGAGAGGGGAAGACCTTCAGACTTTCTGAGCAGAACAGAAACAAGTGCTATTTACACTCACTCTGAATCATCAAAACTGAAACAATGAGCAACTGAGGCTTGGCCTGGGACCTATTACTGGCCAATCAGTGAAAGTTAGACTGATCTGACCACTGTAGTAGTTAAATGAGGATGAATTAGAGGAGAGACAAGGGGCAGGCAGACTTAATCACAGACTTGTGCAATAATCAAGAAATGAAAAAAGGAAAGCTTGTACTAAAATGGTGGCCCTGTGAGAAGAGATAAAGCAGAACATTCAAGGGATGTCCAAAAGGTGATATTGGCAGGTCCTGGCAATAACTTAGATGGGGGTAGGGATAGAGATTTAGTAAGGAATCTAGGAAAGTTCCTAGCTTGTGAACCTGGGGGACTGGGAGAATGGTGTTGCCCTCTACAGTAAGATGGGAGAACTCTTGGTTAGAACTCAGGGTTAAAGATAACGAGTTCTGTTTTGGACAGATTAAGGTTCAGATATCTACTGGATTTCTAGTTCAAGATATCTGTAAGGCAGGTGGAGATGTGAGGCTAGAAGTCAGCACAGAAAATAGTTCAAAAATGGTAGGTTTCAGAGTCATGAGCATATTAAATCCATAGGAACTGATGAGATTGCCAAATGAAGTGGAAGAAGAATGTAAGAGGCTTAAATTAAATAGAACCTTGAGAGACACCTATGTTTAAAAGGAATAATCAGGAGGAAGATTCAACAAAGGAGATCAAAGAACAGTAAAAGAAGTGGAAAGAGAACTTGGAGCTAGTATTGTCCCAAAAAACTAGAGAGAAGAGAGTATCAAGGAGGAGAGCACCATCAACAGCATGAAAAGCTACAGAGAGGTCAAGGAAAAATGAGGGTTGAAAAAAATGACTGCTTTATTAACTAAGAGATTATTAATAACGTTGAAGAAAGCCATTCCAACGGAATGTTGGAAGCTGGATTGTAAGGATTAAAAGAAGGGGAGTTATGAGATATTTGAAAAGGGATGAAAAGGTTTAGAAGGGCTATAATGGATAGTGAGACAGTGTTGATAAGAGATACACAGTAAGACTGCCTAGCAGTAGTTGAAATTGTAGTGAAGTTTGTAATGAAAGCTGTTAGAATAATTGTGTGATTTTCTCCATCTTCATACAACAGCGTAAGTGTAGGAGTGAATGGTAGATGTGATCCAACCTTGAGGCTTAGCTGGGTATAATCAGCCAAATAATAAGGTCATTAAGGATTCAAGAGAGGAGGGCAGTGTAGAGTTGAATTGGTTCCCTAAGGAGTTAAGATGGGGAGAAAAGGAGAGTAGCCAATATAGCGGAGAGATCCTGGGAGAGAACTGATAGCTAAAGAGGATGGGGGTCACAACATGATTGAAGAATAGGGTTAAACAAGAGAAGACAGAAGGAGAGGTTAAAAAAAACCCAATGGATTATGGCTGGATAAAGGAATTTCTTGAACTCTTGAAGACGGAGGTGGTACATTAGTGGGTAATAATAGCAAGATTAAGGGTATGACTAATTTCAAGTGTGGTTGAAGTCAGTGGAGGAATAGTTTGTAGGAGGTGAGGAGGTTGAGGAAATGAATGGTTAGGATGTTTGAGGGAAAATCAACATATGCAAAGATAGTTTTCAACATTTACCCTTACAAAACCTTGTGTTCCAAATTTTTCTCTCTCCTCCCTAGACAGCAAGTAATCCTATATATGTTGAACATGAGCAGTTCTTCTATACATATTTCCACATTTATTCTGCTGCACAAGAAAAGTCAGATCAAAAAGAAAAAAAAATGAGAGAAAAAAAAAGTGAGCAACAACAATATAAAGAAGTGAGAATACTATGTTGTGAAACACACATGGTCCCCACAGTCCTCTCTCTGGATGCACATAGCTCTCTCCATTACAAGAATGTTGAAGATTCCTACTATGAGGGCAAGGAGGAGAAAGAAATTGTAATTTCAATTCAAAGAATTGTAATATCAAATTCGCTGCAGAAGTAGCAACTTGCAGGAATGACTTGCAGGTCTGTAGAAAATGGCTACTAGAATTCTGACTGATAGGAATAGCTTGAATCTCAAAAGAAGAGAAGTGACAGAAGGGGAGAGCTTAGAGGGCAGTATGCAGCAACTCCCCCACCTCTATCAACACAAAAATGTTTGTGGCAGCCCTTTTTGTAGTGGCTAGAAATTGGAAACTGAATGGATGCCCATCAATTGGAGAATGGTTGAATATACTATGGTATATGAATGTCATGGAATATTATTGTTCTATAAGAAACAGAGGATGATCTCAGAAAAGCCTGGAGAGACTTACATGAACTGATGCTAAGTGAAATGAGCAGAACCAAAAGAAAAACAACAAGGTTATGTGATGATTAACTGTGCTGGATGTGGGATTATTCAGGCCAATTCCAATAGACTTGTAATGGAGAGAGCTATCTGCATCCAGAGAGAGGACTGTGGGGCCTGTATGTGTTTCACAACATAGTATTCTCACTTCTTTATATCACTGTTTGCTCACTTTTTGTTTTCTCTCATTTTTTTTCTTTTTGATCTGACTTTTCTTGTGCAGCACAATAAATGTGGAAATATGTATAGAAGAACTGTTCATGTTTAACATATATAGGATTACTTGCTGTCTAGGGAGGAGAGAGAAAAATTTGGAACACAAGGTTTTGTAAGGGTAAATGTTGAAAACTATCTTTGCATATGTTGAAAATAAAAAGCTATTTTAAAAGGGAATAGTTTGTCTTTTTTACTTGAAATTTTATTTCCTGTGCTTAGCTAATGCCTCATACATCCAGCTATCTATCTTATCTGATCCTCAAATAAGAGATTTATCATTTACCACAAGGCCACAATTTGAAGCCTTTACACCTTAATAAAGCTGTTTAAAATTTAGGTTTTACTGTCATAATCTCCAAGAATCCAAGACATCACTATACCACAATGAAATATTGGAAGACTTTAGCATGTTACACATATGTATGTACACAGATATATGAAGTCTTGAAAAGATCACTGGTCAGACTCACTATGGAAAGTCTTACATTTTTTAGGTCTTCCCTCTTTCATGTCTCTTTTCTCCTTCCCTGGAATCATATGATTGGTTATGTTCCATTCTATGATTTTGCTAGTCATTCTGTATCCATTCCCACAAAGATTATTTAAAGAATACTATACTCTATGACTCCAGCTCTACATAGAAAGTAAACAGAAAGCAAGAAGCAGCCATGATCAGGTAAGTCTCTATTGAAATTTAAGATATAGCAAAAAAGTGTTATGTATATATGTCTTTGAGAATGTTGCTGGGTTAATTTGAATGGCTATCTGGCTGCATGTTATAACGCATTATTTATTTTTTTTAAGTAAGATAGTTTTACACCAATCTCTTTCACAATGCATTGGATTTCAGTAGAGATGTACTATAGTGTTCTGGGACTTGATATAATTAGAACAATGTCACCTGGGAAAAGTGACATTTGGAAAATCTCTTTTACTAGAACCTTGTTCTATTGTGGAGACTGCAACAGGACTCTTTTCATGACAATGGAAAATACCTTAGATATTTCTCACTATTTTAAACCTTAATTAACATCAAAACTCAGTAGGTCAGTAAACAAACTAAACATGTCTTTGGATCATATGCCTTAAAGAATCTTAGATGATTTATACACATGTAGAAGACATTAATTAAAGAAGAGGCCTAAAGGTTGGATTTTGTTTCACCAACTCAATTTTTTTTTAAGAAATCAATAAACAGACAAAATGGGATATTATATTCCCTCTCTCATTTGAAGTACTTGCTTGAAGATTTATGGGTTAAGATAAATAAAAGGAAATACTGCTTATTATAAGTAATCAACTTGCGGGACTCATGATCAGCAAAAGGCAGAATAATATAAACCTTTTTTAAAAGACCTATGAATAAAAATAATAGTGAAATAATGATAATTTATGTTTAAATAGCAGTTACAAAGCACTTCATATCTGTTTTCTCATTTGATCACAACAACCCACTGAGATAGCTAGTATAGCTAATTAATTCCTGGGGACCATACTGTCCCCCTTGAGTTTCCTTGGCAAAGATACTGAAGCAACTGTCAATTGGATAGTATTTCTCAAGTTATTTTGTTTTCTAACGGTTACTCAATGCTAGCTAGAATTCAAGAAAAGGCATTAACATTATTCAAATAAAGAAATATTTTATTGAAAAAAAAAGATACTGGAACAGATTAAGACAAACAGAAGTTAAGTGATTGACTTAGTTAATTTTATGATCTAGCTGTCCTGACATACTGTGACTATTCTTCCAAAATCTGTCCTTTAAGCACCTTATACTTTTAGTCAAATAGCGAGCATACACCAGGCCAACAAAGAGCTCTGATTAAGTTTTCAGTGAAATGGTAGGAGTAGCAACAAACAATATATGTGTTTGAAATTATAAATGTGAGCTTAGCTTCACTGGATAGAAATGGGTCTGTTTACTCAAAGAACATAAGAATTTAAACAAACTAAATGAAATATTGTTAGATATAATCACTTTCTGACTATCTGTAATATTCTATTATATATAAATGACCAATAAGAGAAACATGCAAACACCACTGGTTAGGCTAAACAGAAAGCATAAGTAAACATAATTATTATATAAAACACACACATAAAGTCATACAAGAATGCCAAAACATCCCTCCTGAGTTTATAATACAAAAGAGTTTGCTTTTCTCTTCCAGGGTAGAGAAACTGGCTGAGTGAAAATCAGTATCATCATACAATATTTTACTTACTTTGTTATTATAAACACAAAAAAAGAATAACATTCAGTTTAAGTTTATGAATTATTTAAAAGCTAAGGTTTTTTTTTTAACATCCAATAAAGTTAATACTAATTTTAGACTGTTAGAAAATTTTACGTAATTATCTACCTTAGTGACATACCTTACTCGAAGTACAGTCAAAGAACCATCCTTCATTCCAAGGGCAAGATGAATTCCATCTGTACTAACAGCTGCACAACGAATTGGTTCCTCCATATTACATCTTGCTATTAATGCATGATCTATTAAGCTCCATATCCTACAAGAAATATTCAATTAACTAAAATGGAAACATTTTATAAAGTGTTAAATCTTCAATAAAGGCCAATAATTTGATTTCATTTAAATAAAGAAACTAATATAACATTTTACAAATAACCATACTATTTATTTATCAATAGAATCTTTTTTTCCTAAGATTCATAAAATCATAATTAAACTCTTGTCTGCTAGAAGCATGCTTAGAACAAATGAGAAGTTCATTTATAATATCAGTTCATTTATAATAGTATTACCACACTGACTTAGTCCTAAGTATTTATATTAAATTAGTAAGTTGAAATTTTCTATTTTAACTGAAATTAAATTAAAATAGTGCAGCATGGCACTATTGTATAATAGTGTCTGATGTTTTATGCAAATATACAAGTATTAACGAGAATTCGTTAAACTTAATTTTCAATTATTTCTTTTTCTTTTTTTTTTTATCATAACTCTTGATAGTTAAATTTCCACAAGATGTTGCAGTTTCAAGGTGGTACAAGATAACACCACAGACCAATCAAGCTTTCAGAAATAAAAATAGCCTAATTGCAAAGTTCCTAATAAAGAGGGCCTGGCTAAAAACTGCTTTAAACCAGCCGGGTTAATGACTAGGAGAAGGCTTTGCTTGCTTAATAGGCTCATTGTGTGTTATCTGACACACCCCAAGAGAGGAGATAGTTCCCATTTTTGAACATGGGATTTTAGATTAGGGAGGAGGAACACAGCTAAGAGGAACATATTGGTAGATAAGTACTATAAACCAGAACTATTAGTAGTTAATCTTACACTTTTTTCTGTAACAAATACAGAATCACAGAAATCCACGCAATAGGGACAAGACTTGAAAAGGATGAAATATCAATCAACAACTTAAGGGAAAAGTAGAGTGGCAAGAGATCTGGACAGGGCAGAAAAAGTTGTGAAGTGCAGACACTGAATTGAGGAATTGTCCCTAGGAAGCAGCTAGTGTGTGACAAAGATCTAGTTGTTTTAGAATTGTTGCATAAGCTTCAGGGTCATGTGGGCCCAAGAAGCTGGCGTGACCTTGGGCTGCATGAAGCGGTGACAGGCTTCTCTCCATTCTCACCCTTCTCGCCCCTGCTGCTACAGCTCACCATATCCCTGGGTACTTTCTTCTCTCTGGGTTCTGGCTCCACTATTTTCTCCAGAGCATTTCTCTACTTTTCTGCCCACTCATTCTCATGCTTCCTGACTTCGAGTGTTCTCATAGGTTCTATCTTGGAAGTCCTTCTCTTCTCCCTAATGGTGACCTCATTAGTCTTCATGAGTTTGTCATCTTGATAAAGGTAATACACAGATCTACATATGCAGTCTCAGCCTCTCACTCAAGATTCAGACCCTTCCTACCAACTATATCTACTGAAAATTCACACCCAATGTCCCAAGAGACAGCTCAAAAGCACACAGGACCACAACAGAATTCATCATCATTCCTACTCTAACTTACTTCTCCTCAAAAGGTTTCCTATTTCTGTTGGAGGCACTGCCACTAGTACAGTCTCAAACCCTCAGTGGGTCCCGACTCCTGACTCTCATTCACCTCACATATCCAACCAGCTGCCAAGTTTCACTGCTCCTCTGCACCATCTTCTGATCTAACTGCTTCTATCTAACCCCAAACTATCATGTTAGTGCAAGCCCTCAACGTCTCTCATCCAGATCACTGTAAAGGATTCCTCACTGGTCTCCCATTCTCAACAGGATTTTTTTTTTTTTTAAAGCACACACATTGCTTTAAAATCATTCTTCTAGTCAACCATCTGGAGGGGCTCCCTTTTGTATCTAGGATTTTGGCTTTGAAAGCCCTTTGTGACTTGGTCTCCTTTCTCTCCAACTTCATTGCTCATTAACCTCCCTCCCATATGCTGAAATCCAGACAAAACAGTTTTGTGTCTCATGTAAAATACTCCACTTTCTTACTCCATGCCTCTGCACCGCCCATTGTCCATACCCACTATGCACTTCCCTCCTCATCAAATTCCTCTCACAAAATTCCTTCTTCCCTCAAGATAGATTTCAACCCCCACCTTTTACATGAAGTCTCTTTTAATATCCCAAACAGCTAACATCTTCCAAAACTATTTTTAGTTAATACTATGTATTTGTTATTTGTATTTATTTAAGTATTTGTCTCCTTTTAAAATATAGTAATTTCTTGGCAAATTTCAGTCATTTTTCTGTCATTAGAACCTAGAACTGTATCTGAAAGACGGTAGGTACTGATATA
The DNA here is from genome assembly GCA_023553655.1 of Myrmecobius fasciatus. Taxonomy (NCBI): domain Eukaryota; kingdom Metazoa; phylum Chordata; class Mammalia; order Dasyuromorphia; family Myrmecobiidae; genus Myrmecobius; species Myrmecobius fasciatus. The sequence continues at coordinate 201,511 of JAJPUD010003460.1, forward strand.
TGTTTTCAGCCTTGGTCTCCCCTAAATTTCAATCTTGCAATTAACTGCCAACTGGATTTTTCCCCACTGAATTTTCCACAGGCTTCTCAAGCTCAACATGTTCAAAACTGAATCCATTCCCCTTCTCTAGCCTCTATTAAATTTCCCAATTACTGTCAAGGACACCACCAGCCTGTCTTCAAGGTTAGTTCATTTCAGCTTATATATGATTTGTTTGTTTTGTTTGATTATGTTTTTATGTTTATATATGATTTAAAGTTTTGCAATCAAAGAGTTGTGAACATATTCAATCAAATCCAAAACTCAAATTGGTAGTGAATGGCAGATCTAATTTATATGCAAGTATTAGGAGATAGCTATATTATTTTCATAGCCAGAGGTTGACTTCACAGTACTACTGACTCAGATTACATTTATATGCTTATTACTACTCAATGCTCAAATATTAAAGTGATTTGGAAGCTTCCTCCAACAATGCAGATAACACTCCAGCTTATTCATCTTATTTGACTCTTGCTCATGCTCTCTCTAAAGTTCACAATAAGGAAGAGTCCACCACTTATAAACCATATCTTTCAAAATTGTCCATTTTTATCAGTTTCTGGATATATGCCAAATAGGTTGGAATTGTGTGAAAATTTACAAAACCCAAAAGATAAATAACTGTACAAATAATTTATAATTTGTTTACCTGACTGACCGATCATCACTTCCAGTCATAGCCAGAGGCTTAGTTGGGTGCACTGCCAAGGCCCAAAGTTCGCCTTCACAGTGTCCCTGCATAATGAGGAAAGGCTTATTTCGTTCATGTACCACAATTTCAAAAATTTCACTATCTTGTGTTCCAACTAGGATATGATCTCCACGCCAACAAACACTTCTGACAGACAAACCTAGTGAAAAACAAAATTAATTTTATAATATATAGGTGGAGTAGAGAATTGTCTACATAAAATGATTTAAAATCCAACCGGAAAATCTATTCTCCTACCAAACAGGTCATCCTATCTGAATTTTTAACAATAGAGATTTATTTCTTTGGGTTAAAGTTTTACCTTTTTTAAACATCTTCTCTTATAATGCAAAGACCCTTGGAAAAGAAAACAAATTAAGCTGCTATCATTTACAAATTATATAAATGAGTTTATTAAGTAATTTTTTCTTCTGACTGCTAAATGCAAAAATATTCATCTCAACTCAATTAAGAAAAATCAAGCACTTGTTAATATTTGTTTTACTAGGAACTGTGCTATATGCTGGGAAAACAAAGGCAAAAATGAAAATTTCTGTTTTCAAGGAGCTTAAATTCACTAAGGCAAGATGAATACACAAATAAATTCAAAATATAGACAAAGTAAATGTAAGCATATGATCTGGGTGGAGATAGCCTAAAAACAACTAGCATGATCAGGAAAGACTTCATGTGGGTGATAGTACTTGAGCCGAGTTTTAAAAGGAACAAGGATTTGTTGGACAGAAACAAGAGTGAGAATATTCCAGATAAAGCCTCTATGCAAAAACATGTCAATAGAAAATAGAATACCATATATAGATAACAGCAAATAGGCCAGTTTGATTCGAAAAGAGAGTATGAGGGGGGAGTAACATGAAATCAGTCAAGAAAGATAAGCTGGAATCAGGATGCAAAAGATTTTAAATGCCAAAGGAATCTTTATTTATCCTAGAAACAACAATGTCCAACTGAAGCATTTTGAACATGGTCTACTATGGAAGAGAGGCTGTAGAGAAGTGACAAAAAGCAGGGAAACCAATTAGAAAGCTAGGTGTGTGAGAAGGCAGAAGAAAACGCATGAAAAGAAGAGTAGAGGTAGGATCAACAAGACTTGGAAAATTATTAGATGTGTAATACTCAAACAAAATTTAAAATTTAAAGAATAAAAATAGAAAAGTTGCAGAGCAATTAAGAAAAAGTTTAATTGAAAACTTTTTTTGACTAAAGATCAGACTTTTGTGAATTTACCACTAGAACACATTTTTGTATATTTTTATATGTCATATATACCGTGTATTATCTATCTGAACTTTTCTTATGTATCCTGGGATGAAAATACATTCTCTCTCTGAATTTTCCTAGAACATTTTAAATCTCTCCAGTAGAATATAAGCTCCTTGAAAACAAAAAAGTGTTTTTTCATCTTTTTATCTCTAACGTATTACACATAGGATATGCTTTATATCTCTTTCTTGAATTGCTAAAATTCTCCTTTACCCAGCACTTCTTCTATCTTATCTTGTATCCTTATTTACTTATATGCTATGCCCCTTTAATACCTTTCCCATAACCCCCAATGTGAACATTGGGAATAGAAACTGCTATGTGTTTTAAGTTTGCATTCCCAAGTATCTTTCAGAGTGCATACTTTATAAAATTTGCTAAATTACTTACTAATCATATGAAATTTAATAAAGTAAAATATCAAGTCTTGAACCTAGATTTAAAAAAAATCAACTGCATAAGTATTAAGATATGGTTAGAAAGTAACCGTGAATCAGCAGGACGATGTCAGAGAGGCCTGGAGAGACTTGCATGAACTGATGCTGAGTGAAACGAGTAGAACCAGGAGATCATTATATACGGCAACAACAATACTATATGATGATCAACTCTGATGGACATGGCTCTCTGCAACAAAGAAATGTCTCAAACCAGTTCCAATTGGTCAGTGAAGAAGGCCATATACACCCAGAGAGAGGGATATGAAATGTGGACCACAATAGAACATTTTCATGCTCTCTAATGATGTTTGCTTTCTTGCATTGTGTTTCCTTTCTCTGATTATGTTTTTTTTTCTTTCTTGTAGATAGGATTTTTCTTGCAAAACAATTTGTCAAGTATTTTATCATTATTAACATGAAGTGGACTTCCTGCCATCTAGGGGAGGGGAGGGGGCTGGGGGTAAAATTTGTTTTTTTTTCTTTTATTAATACTTTTTATTTGCAAAACATATGTATGGGTAATTCCTAAACATTAACCCTTACAAAGCTTTCTGTTACAAATTTTTCCCCCCTACTCCCCACCCCTCCCCTAGATGGCAGGATATCCACTACATGATAATTATGTTAGAATACTTAAGAAATTGAATATATGTATAGTTATTGCATCATTTTTTGTGCATGGGGGTAAAATTTGTAATGGAAAGCTTTGTAAAGATCAATGCTGAGGAACTACCCATACATATGTTTTGCAAATAAAAAGCTTTAATTAAAAAAAAGAAAGTAACCATGAAATATGACTATCCATAATTTCATCTATAGAGAACAAGTAAATGATCTTGAATTTGTAAAATATGTTTTAATAAGATATAGTTTTATAGTGATTTACAGGTATCAGTCACAATCAATAAACAAGTATTTTTAAAATACATGCCAAGTACTGTGCTAGGTTCTGGGATACAAATACAACTGGGATATAAATACAACAAATAAAACAAACAATATGAAATAAATGAAACAATATCTATTCACAAGGAGCTGACAGTAAACAGGAATAGGGAAGAAAAAATATATATAGAAGAAATAAAAAGAGTTAATATGCACTGTAGGTAAATGCAAGGTTATTTTGGGAAGAGAGATTTTAACATTTGGAAGCATGAGGAAAGGCTTCATTTGAAAAGTCATGCTTCAACTTGTCAAGTATTTTAACATTATTAACATGTAGTGGACTTCCTGCCATCTAGGGGAGGGGAGGGGACTGGGGGTAAAATCTGTAACGGAAAGCTTTGTAAAGATCAATGCTGAGGAACTACCCATACATATGTTATACAAATAAAAGGCTTCAATTAAAAAAAAAAAAGAAAAGTCATGCTTGAGCTGCTCTTAAATGAAGAGAGGGATTTTAGAAGGAAAAGATAAGGAGATTGAATTTCAGGCATGGGGGAAAGACAGTGCAAAGGTAACAGAGATAGTAGAGTATCTATTGCACATGGAAAGCATAGAGAAGGCCAATTTGGCTACCTCATAGAGTACAGAAGGGTGAATGATATACAAGGACAAAGGAAAGATAAGTTAGGACTAGACTGTGAATAGGTTTTCAAAGCTAAACCTTCTGTGTTATGGATCTTTTGGGCAGACTGGTAAAGTATGGATAATGTCTCAGGATAATGTTTTTAAATACATAAAACAAAACAAAGAATAACAAAGGAATTCAATTACGTTGAAATATTTCTCAAAATTAAAAAAAAATTTTAAATGTTCATAAACCTCAGGTTAAAAATCTCTGAACTAAATAGTGGAGTTCATATTTTATTCTCAAGGTGGTAGGAAGTCACTGGAATTCATTGATTAACACAGAAATATGGTCAAATCTGTACTAGATATTGGAATTAGGAGAGACTTGAAGGAAGAAGATCAATTAGGAAGCCATTGCAAAAATCTAGATGAGTGAATATAAGAGCCTGAACTAAAGTAGTAATTAGAAAAATAGATGGAAGGACAGGAAGAGAATTAGGAGAGAGTAGTGGAAAAGATAAATATGGAGGGCAGAATAGTCAATAGTGTCAAATGCAGCAAGTAGGTCAAGAAGGGTGACAACTGAGAAGAGATGTCTTATTCCAATTAACTTTAAGAAAAGCAGTTTCAGTTAAGCGATAAGGATGGAAATCATACTGTAAAAAGTTGAGCAGTGCAAGCAATGAGTATAAAGTTTTTTTTTAAGAGTTTAACTGAGAAAAAGGAGATAAATAGGATGATAATTTGAGACGGTAAGATCTAGTAAAGATTCTTTAAGAATAGAGGATATTTGGGCATGTTTCAAAGTTGCAGAGAAGGAACTAAGATATAAGAGATTGAATATTGCAAAAAACTGAGTTTGCAATCTATGCCAGAGAGTGGAGCAAAGAAAGAGAAGGCAGAAAAATATCCAAGAAGGTTAGGGGATGAGAAGAGCAAAGAGAGCTCATATACAGTGCCTCAATTTTGTCAGATAACCTCAGATGGGGAGTGTAACGGGAGAGGTATAGGTGACTTCAGTAAAACACCAAAAATTTGGAGTTGTCTTGTCAGAGATACTGGAGTGGTTTGCTATTTCCTCCTCCAACTCATTTGACTGATGAGAAACTGAGGCAAACAGGGCTAAGTGACTTGCTTAGGGTCTGAGACTAGATTTGAACTCAGGAGGATCGGTCTTTCTGCCTTCAGATCAGCATTTTATCCATGGCACCATCTAACTGCCCTGAGAAATCAATTAGGGACCCTTAAATTTCAATGATTTGTGATGTTTCTATCTTTAAATGCCATTCCCTCTTTTCTTTACTTACTCATAGTTACCTCTTAAAAGAGTTTATGAAGCCTTTGCAGAGCACTCCAACCTCCTCTAACATCCTTTACTATTCACTACATCATTCATCTGATGATCATGTGCCAATTCATATTTCCTGCACTAAAATGTTATTTATCTTAAATTGTCACCTCCCTCAGATACATTTTTATGTTCTGCCTTTTTAATAAAATTAAGTTCTGTGAAGACAGACAATATTTTACTGAATACCGAGCACAATGCTTTGGACAGCACAGAAATTCAATAACTATTTACTGATTGTCTTTCCATTTATGAAGGAGTAAGAAGCCCTATTTTTTTGCAACAATTTTTTAAAATTAGAAAAAAGGAAATAATTCCAATTACTGACTACAGTTTAAGGAACTACATTTTAATGAAATTGATACCCTATAAAAAGGCTTACAGGTATATAATTTAAAAACAACTCTAAAAATATGATTAAGTTCAGATAAAAAAAAAAAAAAAAGAACCTGACTTCAAATCTGGCATCAGACACTTAATACTTCCTAGCTGCATGACCTTGGGCAAGTCCCTTAACCCCAATTGCCTCAGGGAAAAAAAGCTACTTCTTCAATCTTTTTTAAATGTATGTTTATTTTATTTATAGATGTTCACTTAATATGATTGCATTCTATATGGCTATACTGCTTTTTTCTATAGTTCCATGATATTCCAGTGTTCAAGACATGGGTTTACCTTAGCTTATCTATTACCTTGCTTGTAAGGAACAAAAGAACAAAAGGTCTTAATAAATGTAGATTCTTGATAAAAGTTTATACAAGCTTTATTATTTGCATGGAACAGCTTTTTTAAAACACAAACTAGAAATATTACAGCAAAAATTCTGATCTCGACCAAGTAGGATTTATACCAGGAATGCAGGGCTGGTTCAATATTAGGAAAACTATTAGCATAATCAATTATATTAATAACCAAATTAATAAAAACCATATGATTATCTCCATAGATGCAGAAAAAGCCTTTGATAAAATCCAACACCCATTCCTATTAAAAACACTGGAGAGTATAGGAATAAATGGGCTTTTCCTTAAAATGATTAGTAGTATCTACTTAAAACCTTCAGCAAGCATCATATGTAATGGAGTCAAACTAGAACCATTCCCAATAAGATCAGGAGTGAAACAAGGCTGCCCACTGTCACCATTACTATTTAATATTGTATTAGAAATGTTAGCTTTAGCAATAAGAAAAGAAAAAGAGATAAAAGGAATCAGAGTAGGTAGTGAAGAAACCAAATTATCACTCTTTGCAGATGACATGATGGTATACTTAGAGAACCCTAGAGACTCAACTAAAAAACTACTAGAAACAATTCACAACTTTAGCAAAGTGGCAGGATACAAAATAAATCCACATAAATCATCAGCATTTTTATATATTACCAATAAAGTTCAGCAGCAAGAGATACCAAAAGAAATTCCATTCAAAATAACTGTTGATAGTATAAAATATTTGGGAATTTATCTGCCAAGGGATAGTCAGGAACTATATGAACTAAATTACAAAACACTTTCCACACAAATCAAATCAGACCTAGTCAATTGGAAAAACTTAAAATGCTCATGGGTAGGACGAGCGAATATAATAAAAATGACAATACTACCCAAACTAATTTACTTATTTAGTGCCATACCAATCAAACTCCCAAGAAATTATCTTACAGATCTAGAAAAAATAGTAGCAAAGTTCATTTGGAAAAACAAAAGGTCTAGAATTTCAAGGGGATTAATGAAAAAAAAGGCTGAAGATGGTGGACTTGCTGTACCAGATCTAAAACTATATTATAAAGCAGCGGTCATCAAAACCATTTGGTACTGGCTAAGAAATAGAGTAGTCGATCAGTGGAATAGGATAGAATCACAAGACAAACTAGGCAATAACTATAGCAATTTGGTTTTTGATAAACCCAAAGACCCCAGCTTTTGGGATAAGTATTCACTATTTGACAAAAACTGCTGGGAAAACTGGAAACTAGTGTGGAAGAAATTAGGGCTTGACCCACATCTAACACCACATACCAAGATAAGATCTAAATGGGTTCATGATCTGGATATAAAGAGTGATACTATAAGTAAATTAGAGGAATGTAATATAGTTTACCTCTCAGACCTATGGAGATGGAATAAATTTATGTCCAAAGAAGAACTGGAACTCTTAATTGAAAACCAGATAGATAACTTTGACTATATTAAGTTAAAAAGTTTTTGTACAAACAAAATCAATGCAGACAAGATTAGGAGGGAAGCAATAAATTGGGAAATCATCTTTACATTTAAGGGTTCTGATAAAGGTCTCATCTCTAAAATATATAGATAATTGTCTCATATTTATAAAAATTCAAGCCATTTTCCAATCAATAAATGGTCAAAGGATATGAACAGACAATTTTCAGAGGATGAAATTAAAACTATTTATAGTCATATGAAAAGGTGCTCCAAATCACTATTGATCAGAGAAATGCAAATCAAGACAACCCTGAGATACCACTTCACACCAGTCAGATTGGCTAAAATGACAGGAAAAGTTAATGATGAATGGTGGAGGGGATGTGGGAGGGCTGGGACACTGATGCATTGTTGGTGGAGCTGTGAATGGATACAGCCATTCTGGAGAACAATTTGGAGCTATGCTCAAAAAGTTATCAAACTGTGCATACCCTTTGACCCAGCAGCATTTCTATTGGGCTTATATCCCAAAGAAATCATAAAGGAAGGAAAAGGCCCCACATGTGCAAGAATGTTTGTGGCAGCCCTTTTTGTAGTGGCTAGAAACTGGTAATTGAATAGATGCCCTTCAATTGGAGAATGGCTGAATAAATTATGGTATATGAATATTATGGAATATTATTGTTCTGTAAGAAATGACCAGCAAGATGATTTCAGAGAGGCTTGGAGAGACTTACATGAACTGATGCTGAGTGAAATGAGCAGAACCAGGAGATCATTATACACGGCAACAACAGTACTATATGACGATCAATTCTGATGGACATGGCTCTCTTCAACAATGAAATGTTTCAAACCACCTCCAATTGTTCACTGAAGAAAGCCATATACACCCAGAGAGAGGGATGTGAAATGTGGACCACAACATAACATTCTCATACTCCTTGATTGATGTTTGCTTACATTGTGTTTCCTTTATCTGATACATCGTTTGTGTAGACAAGATTTTTCTTGCACAACAATGACAAGTTTGGAAATATGTATACATATATTCGATTTGCCAATATTTCAACATAATTAACATGTAGTGGATATCCTGCCATCTAGGGGAGGGATGGGGAGTTGGGGGAAAAATTTCTAACGGAAAGCTATGTAAGGGTTATTGTTGAAGAATTACCCACACATATGTTATGCAAATAAAATTTTAAAAAAATTTAAAAAAAATAAAAAAATCCCCCCCAAAAAATTCTGATCTCAAATGAAATCAATTAAGTTTGCAAACTAGAATGAAAGAAAACTTCAGTTTATACTGTACATTTTTAATCACACAATTTTGCAGTCCATTAATAGTTTACCTGATAATAACCCAATCATATTCACAGTTTTTTACCTTTGTATCCCTGCTCTGTTTCCCTGAGATCAATTACAGTAATTGGTTTAAAAGTTAAATCCCAGAGGCGAATACAACCATCTCTGCCACCAGTAGCAAAGCCTTCCTCACATGCATTCATACTGAAAATTCCTGCCTATGGAGGAAAAGGAAAACATCACTTAATAACATGTTATTTTTTTTTTTTATCATTTCAACTGTGAAGGTAAAAAAAAATACTTACAATTGTGGAATAATTTCATAAGAAGAAGGTTCAAGAAGCAGCATGTCATAAAAAGACTTGAGTTCAAGTCCCCTGGCCATACACTGGTGGCATGACCCAATCTCAGTGTACTCATCAACTAAAGCTATAGATTTCAATGAAGATGTCAACCTGTGTAAAATTTTCTCTACAGGAGTTCTCTTTACCAATGAAATTGCAGATGTAGTCCCTATTTATGTCCCTAGGAAAAGAAAGCATGATTTGGCTAATTTTATGAGTAAATAATTCTGTCTTTCACTCCATAACTATAGAGAAGTTACCCAGAAGTACACAGATAATTCTTATACAGTTCACTGGGAGCTGACTTAAAATCACATTAGGAAAAAAATATATAATAGTAATGTAATATAGTAATAAACTATTTAGAGATTCATAGGCCTCTAAAATTAATGAGATAGATAAAATGTGAAATAGAATTTAAAAATAAGGTAACTATGAAGTTGCTTGCAATACATAATTCAGAAAATTCTGAGCATAATTTTTCTTTTTACCATATTTTATAATGGTAGAACTACTAATTATTTTTCTTTAAATTACTGGGTATATTAGGAGACAGAAAACTTAGAAATATTGTTTTATAGGAATTATTTCAAAAACAACTGATGGGACAAAGATTAACTTTTCCAATTTCTTGAACGGAGTCAGTTATGAAAGACCCAAGAAACATTGTGTATTAAGTATGAAAAAATATATTTACTTATATGAATTACTTAATAGTTTTCTAACAGTCAGATATCCGATTAGGACATTTTTTCCTTAAAACTCTCCTGCCGTTTCAGAGATGACAATTACTCTATTGAATATTTCTTTAATATTTCTAATGATAAATAATGGTATTCTTTTCACATATATTACATCTTTTCCTTGGCAATTTCTCCCTCAGTCAACTTTAATGTACAATTATCTTTCTTGCTCATTTTACTTTCACTTTGATAATCTACCATTGATACTTCATTTCCCTTTGCAAATAAGTTAAAACTAAACAACAAAATCCAAGGCTGTACCAAGGTCAATTTTTTTTCCTCACTATACTAACACTACAGCTTTCCATGTTCATTATTCCTCTCTTTGCCAACTCAACTTTGCATTTTCCCAGAAAAGTCACTAAAGCAGGTCTAAGTAACCATTTTGGTCCCTATATTATGACTAGTTAAGCAAAACAGAAGGTTGGGGGAAGATGAGAAAGTGGAGAAAGAGACATACATATGATGAAAGACATACATAAGCAAAAAATAAAAGTATAAATTATGTGACTTAAAGATGAATATAAAAACTATTATCACTAAAAGTTTCATATTATATCATGGGCTGACTTGCACTTTGATCAAATTCATTCATTATGTGAAAATTATGAAGGTAGATATTTTTTAAAATTGTAGGAATGACAAATTTTTTCAATCTGCAAGCCTGAATGAATACTAACCTAAGATACCATCTAAATTCACTTGAAACATACAAGCACTCTGAGAACATACAAGATACTAAGAAAAAGACTACCATTCTCTTCCTTTCTCTTAGCCAAAGGAAAAGCATAAAAGGCAAAGTTAATAAGACTTTTACATCAGTGTATAAATAAAGTAAAGGTAAAAATGCAATCAAAATAGGTCTGACAGTAGCTCCAATATTCAACAGTATGTACAGACATGTTCAAAGAAAAGTCTGTTTGAACATTCTGGTATTATAACATACCAGAAAAAGCCAATTCAAAAAAGCTTATATTTAAGGGTAGCAAGGAAAGGGATGTCCAAACCTTGGCTTTCACCAGTATTTAGGAATTCCCAGTGTAGAAAATCTCTCATCAATGTAAAAAGGCTATTTTTCTGCAACTTCAATTTTAGAGTTTTACAGGGATCACTGTCACACTTACATACCTAGAATGTGTCAGAGGCAGGATCTGAATTTAAGTCTTCCTGAATCCAAAGCTGTCACTAGATTAGTCAGCCTCCCAAATTGCAAACTATAGTAAAAAATATACTTACTGTATGTGCTCCCTGTATTGTACGTATAAGATTGATTCCTTTCCATACATAGACATCTCCATTGAGTGCACCAGAATATGTTAATTCATCTCTTGCACAGGCAAGGCACAGTATTGTCTGAAGATCACCAGCCTTACCAAAGATACCTCGTTTTGGAGTCAAAGAGTTTCCACACAAACTCCAGAACTATAAATATATAAAACAAATGCAAATCAGAAAATAATTTTTAGAAATTATATTTTACATAAATTTAGATACAGTTCATGACATATGTTTGTGATGAAGGCTTGTTCAGATGACTGAAAGAAACAAGACTAAAATTCTCTAATGCTACTACAATACTGGATTAACCATTAATGTCAGTTTGTGTTCTGTACTCAGAATTGTATGGGTCACATTTTTCTTTATCTGTAAAACTAGGGCATTCAACTTCATAATTATTATAAAGTTCTAACTTTTTATAGAGATAGGTACAAGACCTATGATTTCATTATAGAAAACTCAAGAAAGAAGTTCCCACAGGTAGGCCCTATGCCTGCAATTTAATTTTAGAAGGTTATCTAAAGCATAGAGAAGTTAAGAGACTTGCCATACAACCATATGTCCTTCCAGTCCAGTCCTTCCTGGCTCCAAGGTCAAATCTCTACCCACCATGCCATGCTATTCCCTTTTTTTTTTTTTAATGATTGGGAGATATTTATAATGACCATAAATTGTAATTTCCTTATTTTGTATACTTTATATATTAAACATTAAGTATAGAATCCATACCAAATTTTCCAATAAAAAAGTTCCTGAATAAAGGTATAGATAAGCCATCTACATGAGGAACAACAACAACAAAAAGAACATTCGACAGAACAAATGATCAATTCATATGATCTAGAATTCTGTCTTATGAAAAAAAGGCTCTACCTTAGATGCAGTTTTCTGGCTGAGCGGAGCCATTGTCCCCAATTATAGTCTCTCTAAATTTTAAAATTCCTTCCCCTTGAAATCTTTAAAAACTTGTTAGAAATTATCTGTATAGTTCCTTTGCAAGCCAAGGAAACTATCTGTAACCCTGATTTTTTAAAATAATAGAAGATTAGTAAATTTAGTAAATAGCATACATAAAGGAAAACAGCAAAGAAGGGAAAAGATTTGAAAAGATAAATATAATTTTAAACTTTAATTCTTACTGAAAAGGTTGACAAAAAACCATATTCAAATTATAAAGAAAATAAATTATTTAATGGGTTTGTACATCTCAGTAAGAACTAGAAACTTTAATATGCTTTCCTGATATTTTATACAAGTAAATAAATATATAAATAATAAAGTAAACAAAATAAGCAAATAAGTAAAATTTTTCCCTTTTTCCTTTGGCCAGACAATTGGGGTTAAGTGACTTCCCAAGGTCACAATGTTAGGAAGCTAGATTTGAACTCCTAACCCTAGGACCAGTGAGCCATCTAGCTGCCCCTAAAATTTTCTCTTTCTTGGCACAATAAATGCATAAATTAGGAATTAAGCTTTTGACCTATGTGAAATACATAGAATATTAAAATCATGAATGATATTCATAAATTTATACTGAGGCTCAGGGAAGATTAATGAGTGATTCAATGTCAAATGATCAATAGCTTATGGAATTTGAGGCCAAAACTTTACTCAAAATCTAGGATTCTTTTTTATTATAACTACATGGAGCAGAGGCTAGTGTTCTTGAAGGGGAAATCATAACAGAATCTGACAAAAAAAAAATAAGGCTAGATACTTAAGTGGACCCTGCAAGTCTCTGAAATTCCTCGAAAATTAAATTACATGCAGTTTTACCATTTAGTTGGAGGAAAAAGTTACCTCTAATTTTGATCTTAAATTTCTCATAAACACTGGAACAACTACTGATAAGGGCTTTAATATATGAAATACAAATGTAAAATTCTAAAAATAAAAGTGAGGACTTTCATATTTCAAATGACTATCAAAATTTAAGCAGCAGTATGAAATTTAATTTTAGGGAAAAAATAATACTGATATAGATGTATAGGAAAAACAAAAAAGATACCAAGTACCTTAATATGTTTTACACCACAACTGACAAGTTTATTTGGTTGATACAAGTCCCAAGAAATATCAAATATCTGCAAATAAATAAGAATTGCCATTAAACTCATCTTATAATAACATTTCAGCCTCATATTAAATATGATCAAAAGCTAAAACTCTATCTTCTATCTTAATATTAAGTTATTCATTAAAAACATAATTTCACCTTCACAATTTGGAGTTACTATGATAGGTACAAATGACCTATTATAATAGACATGTGATTCTATTGGCACAGAATAATAAACTTTATTAAAGGAGGTTGGCATTTTAGCTGTACCTTATAGTCTTAGAAAGGTTAACTGCTTTACCCAGGATCTCATAGTCAATATGTATCAGAAGATTGACTTAATAAACCCATGTCTTCTTGATTTTGAGATCAGCTCTTTATCCACATTACTCTATCTTTCTACACTGCATATTATTCATATAAATTTGTAAAAAGATAAAAGGAAATGAAATTTTTTATAAAGTATATATCTTATCTCTTCCTAAAAATCCATGAATCTCTAAATATTGTATCCATTAATGAGAAGTATTTTATTTTATTTTATATTTATATTTATTTATTTATTTTGCTGAGACAATTGGGGTTAAGTGACTTGCCCAGAGTCACACAGCTAGGCAATGTTGAATGTCTAAGATCAGATTTGAACTCAGGTCCTCCTAACTTCAGGGCTGATGCTCTATCCACTGCATCACCTAATCGCCTCAATAAGAAGTATTTTAAATAAAACAAATATTATATAGAAAATACATAGCGAGAAATAGGTTTCTTGGAAAATTTTTCTTCTGCTCTTAACCATTTTACCTGTTTATTTGGCATCTTTACACATAATCTTTACACACATCTTTACACATAATCTAAAAATGTTACTAACCAATGATTAAAAGCCCAAAATACTATATTCTTAAATAACAGGGAACTAAAAACACATTTTAAAAACAATTTACGGGGCAGCTAGGTGGCACAGTGGATAGAGCACCAGCCCTGAAGTCAGGAGGACCTGAGTTCAAATGTGGTCTCAGACACTTAACATTCCTTAGCTGTGTGACCCTGAGCAAGTCACTTAACTTAACCCCAATTGCCTCAAAAAAAAAATTTACAAACCATAGCCTATATTATAAAAATCAAGAATCAAAAGTATTTGAACTATAAACTAAGAGATAAAAGTTTAATGTGATCATTGTAAAACATCATTGAAGGTTACATGAGATGTTTTTTGTTTGTTTTTCATTGCTATAAGGAAGGGCTAATTTTGGAAGAGAGAATGTTTTGAATATTTTAAAAACTCAAGATACAATAAAATTTATTATTTTAAGTAAGTGAAATACATAAACTCTGTAGCAAGTGTTTAATTTAAAGGCCTAGAGTCTCAAAGCCTTCCAATTAAGAAGATCAGACTAAGTAAGTATTTAATAAAACATGTAATCATGATTTAAATCTGGACTTAGGATTTCACTGTATAGAGAACTCTAGGTAAGGAACTTCTCTATCTTCTCTCCAACAATAAGTGTTTTGTAGCCTAGCCTAGAGGCACTTAGATGTAAATGGTTTCCCCAGGATCAGTGTCAGTTCTAATATGTTAAAACTTTTCATGAGAAATATGCTTTTCACCTAAAATTTCATTAAATATATCTATTTTGAGTTGTATTAAATTCATTTCATTAATCAATCTGGCATCAATGACCACAAAACACATTCTTAGTCTCCTGAAATTGATCAATACAGATCTTACACTTATCTAGCCCCAATGTGAGAAATACACTCCTGTTCCAAAACTGTTTTCCCATTTGTTTCAAAATTGTTTCTAATTAAAGAGTTTTTATTCATTACAGTAATGCAACAAAGAATAAAACTCAATGCCTCCCAAATCAAGAATTACAATGGAGAATACTTACTCTGTCTGTATGTCCAGGAGCCATAGATAACATTTTGCCTTTTCTCCAATCCCAAACACATATTGCATTTTTTGAATCCAGTCCAACAGATACTAAGCGCTGATCATTTTCAGTGAGTTAAAGAGAAAGATGAATCAAGTGATAGAAATATGTACATGGAAAACATTTTACATATGATTTTTTTGTCCCAAAGAAATCAATTTTGGGCCTGGATAAATTGAATGGACATTATCATAAGTACCAATATTTATATGTTATTTATTATGAGCCAGGCACTGCGCTTTACAATGATCTCATCTGATCCTTACAACAACTCTTGAAGGTTATTATCTCCATTTTTCAGATAAGGAAACTAAAGCAAAAAGAGGTTAAATGATTTGCTTAAGGTCATACACCTATCAAGTGTCAGAGGCCACACTTAAAGGTCTTCCTTCTTTAGACCTCTATGTGCACTGTCTACTGCGCCACCTAGCTTCCTTAACTACATTTTCCAAAGAAACTGTTAAAAAAAAAAAAAAGTTTGTAGATATTTTAGAAAAGTCTTTATTTTAGATTGTTAAATTATCATCTGAGAAAAATGAATTAGCATAGATAAGTTTTTAAAATTACCAATAATAGTAATATTTACACAATAATGAAAATATACATGTTTTGGAAATACTGTCAACTTTTAATCATCTATGTATTCATAAAACAAAAAAATCCTAAATGGAACTTTTTGAGAGGCAACAGAGGTTAAGTGAGTGTCTAAGGCCAAATTTGAACTCAGATCCTCCTGACTCCAGGGCCAGTTGCTAACTACTCCCTATGGATTTTTAAAATTTCCTTTTAACCATTTATTTCAATTTTCTTTCCTACTAAACCAAAGAGAAAGATGCTAACAAACAATAAGTCACAATGAAGAGTAAAATAGAAAAAAATGTTGCTTCTTTCTCACTTACAATTCCTGTGAATTCCCTGTTCAGATGCTCCCTTTCTTCCCCAAAATATGCTGTTTTCCCCATTAGAATGAGTTCATGATGGCAAGGACTCTTTTCTGTCCAGCACTCCTCATATAATAAATAACCTTTTAAATTCATCTTCTTCAGAAGAAATAACAGCAAGCTAATTCAAAACCCCCCAAGTCTAAAACAAAATCTAAAATTTAACATATTTTTCGTTGTATTTCATACAAGTCACATTTTTTAAATATCACCTTTAAAGTCTGTAGACTACAATGATTACTGCAATGATTTCCTAAACAATCCTTATAATAAAAAGTTGATAGGATTTTACTCACTCATTAACCATTTATTGAAATTCAGTAACTAAATTAGCTTTTTATGTAGATATCAAATCATAACAACTCAAAACAGATTTCTCTGCCCAAAATATTCAGCTTATGTGTCTATAAAATCTAAATTAAACAAACTTTTCACTGTCTCAAATGAAAAACTGACCTTATTGATATAGGCAAATCCTGCCTGATCTGATCTATTGTTGTCTAAGACATGGGTTAGGCCTTGTCTCCATTTCAGAGCCAAACTGCCTGAATGCTAGATTGGGTACAGACTGCTAAATGTTGTCCCTACCTGCTTCCACAGATGGGGAAGAAGCCACTAAGCTACTTCTCACTCAAGTTGAGTGCTTATCTCCTACGTCAAAAGTGAATGAGTTTAATAGGTTACCCTGCATAATTAACTCCATTCTGGCCTTCTCTCCTGCTTCCAGATTGGGCTGCATTATATTTTGACTACCATGTACCCTAGGTTATATCCTTGCTCTGTTCTACAGGATGCTAGTTGCTGGTTTTTTTGTACATACCTAGAATAAATGGAGATTACTGGTGATTCTCCCTGGGTTTTGTCATTGTTTCTTCTGTTGCATTTCTAGGGTTTTACTGGGGTGTTAATGTGGAACCCAGGCTCCATTAGGTCCTAATATGCCATCATCTTTCCAGTCTTTCAACCACAGTGAAAACAAGCTTTTAAAAAACACAAAACTAATTTTTCAGCTTTACACTATGGACCAATAGCAAATTCTGAATTTAAATAAAGTTTAGGCTAAATGATGTTAAGCTATGTGAATTATACGTGAATTCTAACCCAGGCTCACTCTGACTTGCTGATCTTGCAGTAGTCAAAAAGTAAACTTCTCCAGGCTTCACTTTCATTGCTATCCTCATCTTACATAGAAATTATTCTTCTCCCAGCAAATATAGGCCCTTACAACCTAAAACCATAGACCAAGATGAAAAGAACCTTAAAGAGATCATATAGTTTAATCCTCTCATTTTACTGATAAGGAAATTAAGGTATAGAGATAAGTGTTTTGCTAAAACATTTCTAAATGGAATGGAAAATGAGAATATGGATAAGTTCTCATCCATGGTTCCTCCAAAGAGATCTGGAAAACATACCAGTCCAAATCCTGATGGGGAAATACAGAACACATCACAGTGATTTCTTTCTTCAAGTCCAGATTGGCAGAAGATGGACAGAAAGGCCTATGGACACAGAGACCTGAGTGCAGACAAGAGCCCACCATTCCAACATCCAGAGAGAAGCTGCATCAGGGCTAAAGGAAATGCCAGCCCTCTTTTGAGGTGGCCAAAAAATGTATATCTAGGGAGTGCCCATAATTTGGGGAATGGACTAACAAGCTACAGCATACAAATGTAATAGAATATTACTGTTTTGTAAAAAAAAATATTACAAAGGAGATGACTCCAGATTAATCTAGGAAATTTTTTATGATCTCATGCCCAGTGAGGTGAAGAGAACAATTTTAATCATTAACAACAATATGGTAGAGGAAACAACAACAAAAGTCTGGTTAGTGTAATGACTAACCACAATTCCAGAGAATTAATGATAAAATATGCTACCCACCTCCAACAAATAGGCAGCCTCAAGATGAAACAAAATATATTTTGGGGACATGGCCAGTGTGGAAATTTTTTTTACACAGACTATACTTCTTTCTAATGTGTTTTTCTTTATGTCTCAAGATAGAAGATTTTTGCTGATTGAAGAAATATATTTATGTATTAAACAAAATTCATATAACTAGTAGGATGCAGAGTCTTTATTTCAATTTATGTTTTCCAAATTATTAGTGGATAGAGTAGAGGGACTCACTGTTCGCTTTTGGGTACAGCAAGCTACCCCATGCCTACTAGAGGTTTAGAAAAACTTGACCTCCATAAGATTACAGAATTATTAACTGCAAGGGAGTTTAGTGATTAAATAAATATTCCAGAGATCCTGCACCTTTTTTGTGTCTTCAATCCTTTTGTGATTCTGATAAAGCCTAGACCATGGAATTAGAAAGAATATCAGTTATATTGAAATACAATTATCCAAAAGTGAAAAAAACAATTTCATATACCTCAAATTAAGATGTGACCTTGACTAACCTCCTCAAATTACAGGGGAAGAAACTGAAGTCCAGAGAAGGGAAGTTACTTGCTTAAGAGTTACACAATTACTAAAAGATAGAATTAAGACCTGAATCCAAGTCTTCTCACCCCCCAAATCACTGCTCTTTCAACAGCTAAGTGTCATCTTTACCACCAATAGTTTCTTTAGATGTACTAAAATAACTAAATTTCATTTCATTAAACTAAGGTCTTAGTTTATGAGAGAACTTTGTTGGAAGAAGTGGAAACACAGCTTTCACAGAATATACATTATGACCCTCATTCTGAGGATGGCCCTTGTTTAAATACTATTCCAGCATACACTGGAGTAGAAAGGGTATTACATGGTCAAGTTCAGATAAAGGACAAGCTAAAAAACAAATTCTAAGAGAAGCCCATATAATTACAAATTCATGACACTTAAAAGAAAACACTTGGGTCACAATGGCATCACTACTGGTATATTCCATTTGTACAGCACTTTATATGTTCATAATGCTTTCAAAAATTTCCAAAACAGACAAGATAGGAATTATTATTTTCCCATGAAGAAAGAGGAAAATGAGACCCAAAGAGGGGAAAAGGATTTACCTAAGTCCATTCAGAGTCAAGGTAGAGCTGAGGAAAGCATTCATCATTAGGATGGATACCGAACTAGGGTTAAGAGTAGCAAGGGTGTGTGAACTTCAGCCTCCACACTGGCTCTATACCCAGTTTAGGTTCACAGGACTAGAGAGAAATTATCTTTGAGATGGCTGGACTAGGTTAACAAGTCTTTCTAGCTCCCTCCATATAAGATTTTTAAGACTGCAAAAACTAGAAACTAAATTGGTGGCCATCTAGTAGAATATGTCTGAATTGTGATGCTTTAATATAATGGAATAACAGATAATAAGAGATGATGAATAAAAAGAATTTGAAGAAGCATGGAAATATTTGTATGAACTCTAAAGTTAAACAAATAGCAAATTAAATACTCTGACTACAAATAATAAGAAGACAGGACTCACTGTAAAAGACCATTTTGTTTGAAAAGACTAAACAAGAAAAAGAAAAAGAATAGCAGAGGATGAGATGGATAGATAGTATAATAGAAACAATGAACATGAACCTGAGAAGATTTTGAGACATTGGACTATAAAACATGTTATGATCCACTGGATCATGAAGAGTAGAATGCAGTTGAACAATTCAACAACAATAACAACAATAACAGATGATTACAGTATTGTAAATGAAAAGACTATTAAAAGAAAGCCAAAATCTTAGTACTTGAAAGCCAATAAAAGTCCTAACATAACTGGAATACATATCTTCTCTCAGCAAGAGTTAAGGGACTACAAGAAAAGATTGCTATACCTATTATCATATAGGACACACTATTTGTCATTTTTGCTTAATTATTTTTTTTGTTGCAAATAAATATTAAATTGGAGTAAGGTGATGTACCTAAAAATGTTGCCATAAAATGAAATTCATCAATAAAACTTATTTTTTAAAAATGTTTGCAGATATAATTCATTAGGTTACTATATTTCTATGATGTGCCTTCCTTTAAAATGGAAACCAAGAAAGCTTTTTAAGAAATAAGCAAAGAGTTATTTCTATACTACCCCTTCTGACTTACTGGGAATCTAACTTAGCACACCATTCATCAAAATAACAAATCTTTAAAAAAATTTCCAGGAAAAAAACTGGAAACTTATATTGGATTTCTAAAAGAAAAAAAAAAGAAAGAAAGACTCCTTATGATAAATTATTATGATCTACAATCAGCTAGACAAAGAGGATCTGATTCAATATTTTATATAAAAACAACCACCTCAATTTCTGTAAGTTTGATATTTTTGAAGAATTGGCATATATGGGAATTATTTTTGAAATATTAAGTTCTATGTAGCTAATTTTAAAAGCAAATTAAGAAACTTAAGATGATTTTAAGAGTAAGGTTTATTATTTTCTTATACTTTTACAATAATAACTGCTACATAGCCAGAACAAGAAAAATCAGTATTTATCAGTAATCAATTATCCTTTTAAAATCTGACAAACTAAAATAATTTACTTAAATAAACATTTAGTAAGTACCTACAATGGACCAGGCATTGTGCTAAAACTCTGCCAAAACTTTTTTGTTCTTCCTCGGTTCCTTGCTTATGAAATATAACTAACATTTTAGGGACAGACATTTAGTTAGTGGCGATTTTACTCTTATTTTATTGTTTGCATATTAAATCAAACAGCTTTCCCATTCTGAGATGTTATATATATGTATATATATGTATATGTATCAGAAAAAAGGGTCATCTTAAAGCATCCATCCCATACTTTTCATGAAAAAAAACTCATTTGCCTTTTGAAATACTCAAAAACTACAAACAGTATAATTCAACTTATAAAAAACTAATTTTAAGATTTTTTCCCATTTACTCTACATCTTCTATGTGTTATTTGGCAATAATCATCCGTCACATTTTTATTACTAATGATCAGGTGTGACTTTGAAAATAAATTGTCTAGTTGGCAAGAACAAATCAGGTTTGTTCAACTAAACAAAAAGATCCAATTACTTGCAATGTTCAACTACATTTTAATAAAAGTTTTTTTAATTATTTACCAAACTAAGTATTTCTAACATAACTAACAACATCTAACATTATCACAATTCCTAATAGTATATATTTTAAAACATTATTTAGAAAAAAAGACCACATACTTGCCCTTCCAAGTCGAATGATAAGCAAGCTATTCCATGTGTATGAATATCCTTAAGCACTGATACAGTTTGCACCGTGTACGAGTCCCAAACACAGATATACGGTTCTTTCCCAACTTGTCCGGTTGCCACCAACACTCGTTCAGGATGCAATGCAAGGCTGTCCCCCCAAAAAAAACAAACAAAAAAAACCTTTAAATAACTGCCCTAATATATTTTATTGTATGTAGTCAGCATAGAATTTTTAAAATATTTTGATGTCAAAGAACTTTGATAGAAATATATTAGTCACAATTTTATGCACTTCTGCTTAAGTATTCATAAGACAATAATTTTATCAGGCTACCATAATAATTGTCCACTAAAATCCTATTCTGAAGCCTAATTGTGGGATGGAAATAGATGATCTTACAAGTTATGCCAACAAGAGTACAAACTCAAGCAAATAGCATTAAACTAGAAAATTTTCAAGTATGAGCTATAGATGTCTGTTATCCAATAACTGATTTAGCTAACTTTGAAATGGCTCATCCAGGTGTGGCTGCAAGGTGATTCACTTTTGAAATAATCACTCTATTAAGTTGTAGAAAGAGTACAAACTGTACTAGAAGAAGCAATACCCATATCAACAAAACTGAAAATCCTTGAAAGTAATGAAGCATTCTTCTGGTAATAAATACAGTGAAATGACAACCTCAAATATGCAATTTGGCATTCTGATATCACTGGCATGCATATTTACTCCTACAAATCAAAAATCATTCATTTCTGCCCATCTCATGCATGTCTTCCTGTAATAAGTTCACTGTAAAGAGACCATCCAATATGCTAAAGGCAGTCTTCATTTTCTTTTGGTATCTTGAGAATAACAGTGTAATTTAAGAGCTGTCCATCAGTTATCCTTTATTCTCAAATATCCAGCCCATCTTTTCAGTTTCATATATTTCTTTCATGACACCTTTTATTCCTGTTCCCCTTCATTAATTCTTTGTATACTATTTGTTGCAACCTACTCACACCTTCCATGTGTTTCTCCATTTCCCTACAAATGATAATTATTTCCAATAGTTTATAGATAATAGTGTTCCTCAATTTGCATTCATAGAATAATACTAGTAGAATATTTATATTTTAAAAATGGCCTTTCCCTACCTGTACCCCTGGAATTGTGTGGTTATTAAAGAATTATGTGATTTACAATTCTATCATTCTCCCCTTCCTAAGAAGCAGCTAGATAGTACAAAAAATAGAGCATAGGGCCTGGAGTCAAGAAGTTATTCAGTCATTTCATTGGCGTCTGACTCTTTGTGATGTCATTTAGGGTTTTCTTGGCAAAGTTATGGGAGAGATTTGTCATTTCCGTCTCTTAGTGGATTAAGACAAATAGAAGTTAAGTGAATTACTCAGGGACACCCAGCCAGTAAGTGTCTAAAGCTGGATTTGAACTCAGATCTTTCTGTCTCCAAGTCTGGTACTCCATCCACTGTGATATCTAGTTGCTCAAAGGAGTCAGGAAGACCTGAGTTCAAAGCCTCAAACACTATCTGCATAACCCTGAGCAAGTCACTTAACTTCTGTCTGTTTAGCACTCTTAACTGTCAAATGGGGATAATAGCACCTATCTCTCAAGATTACTGTGAAGATCAAATGAGAATATTTATAAAGTGCTTAGAACAGTTGCTGACACATAGCAGATGCCTAATAAATGCTTGTTTCCTTCCTTTCTATTGTTATGAGCCCAACTCATTCACTTATGATGTTTATTCAAGATAAAGATATTAATAGACAAAAAACCCATGAAGTTATTATAAATGCTCTTAAAATACAAACTCTGGAGAAGGCCTAACAGATTCTAGGAATGAGCAAAGCAGCTCTTTCCTGACTTACAAGCATTTTCTTTCTTCCTTTCTCCATTTTCTCTTACAGCATCAAATTCTAGCATCTCAAAATAGAGTTCTCAATAACAAGAGAAGCTCTCATCTATGTATATTACTATGGTTTATAAAGCCCTTTCTTCAGAACAACCCCATAAGGGACACATTACATCCATTTTAGGAGGCTAAGGAAACAAAGTGAGAGATAAAGCAATTTACTCAAATATCACCTACCAACAAGTTGAATTCAATTAAGTTTTACCAAGAGCTTACTATATATATAGGGGCAGTTAGGTGAAATAGCAGACAGAGTGCCAGATCTGAAGTCAGAAAACTCATCTTCCCGAGTTCAAATCTAGCTTTATTGCTTACTAGCTATGTGACCCTTTGGCAGTCACTAGCTCAAACTTATAAGTAAAATGAGCTGGAGAAGGAAAAAGCAAGTCAATACATATTCTTTGCCACAAAAATTCCAAATAGCATCACTAAGAGTCAGACAACTAAACAATAATAATATATGGGAATCTATGATGGATCTCTGTTATGGCAGACATTCTTCAGGAGCACACATTTCTTTTATATAACTCACTTGAATCTAATGATTGGAAAATTGAACAAAATTATTTCTATCATATTTTTCAAGGAATCATAATTTGGATGTATTCATAGGTGACATACTGTAGAAGGTCATTAAGATATTATTTTGCTCAAAGGAATAAGTTTTATAAAGTAGTAAGAAAAATGGGAATTTGTATTCAGTAAATCTGTTAGTCAACTGTGTGATTCTAAAGATATGTTCTTGTATGCTCTCTTCTCATTACCTTTATCAAGGATGTGCAAGTTCTCACCAAAATTTTCTATAATTTGATAAGTATGTATGTGGGTTGATAACAATTTATATTTTCTTGGTGTCCTTTTAAGGGTAATAAAGTCCAAAACTGTTTCTACATCTACATTTTTCTTCCTCTTATTCAAATTAAAAATTAATACCCCAATACCTTCAATAAAGATTATACTTGCTCCAGAGGACAGTTCAAGACACAGTAGAAGCCTCCAGTTATTCAATTCTATGGATGACAGTGTGCTATCTGCAGTACTGCTAAGTCTTCTAAATCTTCTAAGCCTTAGCTACTTACAATGAAAGAAGGCCTAAAATGATGAAAAATCTGTTGTTTAAGTTATGATGTGCAGGTTAATGAACAATCCACAGATCGAATCCTATTTGGGTATCAACTATAACTGGAAAATGAACAAGGCTTAAAATTCCATAGGAGGAAGATAGCAGGCTGAATTGCAGTGCTTTTTATGGGCTTAAAGCTTCTCCCTGAAAGACATTTTACTTCTTTTAAGAGAAAATTGCTGCCTTGAGACACTGCTGTCCCACCCAAGTGACTCTCTCAAACTACTATTGTAGCAAAGCATTGGCAACCACAATTCATGTTTCCCTTCCCTACCTACTCTCCAACTTTCTCTTACTTGACAGTTGCTTACTTGTACAAAGGCAGACAAGTCCTCTCCTCTCAATTCTGGAACCATAAACATCATGATCAAATCAATTCTGATATTGTACTTGGATAAGATGTATCATTCTACTCTCCCGCAATGACCCACTCAGCTTGCTCAGTAACTTTTAGAACTAACATATCTATCTCTGGTTACCATTCCCCATTGTGTGATTTTCCCCCAATTATAATGTAAGCTCCTTAGGGCAAACCATCTTTATTTTTGTTTTTGCATCTCTCAAGTTCAGCACATTGCTTTGCACATAGCATGTTTAATAAGTGCTTTTGGGGGTTCCTTATTTCAATATTTAATGAATGTAAGTCACAAAATAATCTCCAAATAACTGAAGTTGTGAGGATCACCCAGAGGACAATAGAGAATAGTAGGCAAGAGTAAGCTGCAATAGTGCACAACAGATGAAGTGCTAAAAAGCTATCTAGTACAATTCCCTGGTATTCTGTTACCAAATCCATTGCTCTTTTTTTCCTTCACTATCTTCTCTTATGTGAAAGCAATAAAAGATGCCTAAAGGCAAGTCTATGAAGGTGGGTGAGTCAAGGAGTAAGAGCCAAAGTTCAATGTTGTCAGCCTAATGTCATCTATAGACAGGATCATCTCTAGGAGTTTACCATCGACAGGGAATCCCACTTACATTTGAAATATGTGCTGGGCATTCCCATAAGACAGCAAACAAAATATACATCTCCCTGTCTTGTGCCAGCCTTAATAATGATAGTCAGAGAGTTGAATAAAGCTCCATGGTTTGTTTTTTCAAGAAATCTTAGGTGATTTTGACATAGACATAGGACATATTGAAAGATCAGCTTCAAGGTGGCATTTTGCTCTATCAAATTAAATTTTGTTTTTACAGTTAAGCACCATAATAATCTTTATTCAGTCACTTGGATGACTATAAAAATGAGGTCTGCTGTAAAATAACACTTCTGAGAGCCTGCTGTTTCTTTCTCATACTTTCATAAATCATGTCCTCAAAATAAATGTATAGGGGTATATGGGTGTGTTATACACATGCATGCATACATTTGTGTATTTGTATATATGTACATGTATGTGTACATAAATATACATAAACCCATGCACATTTACTATTTACACAATAGCCTACCTGTTACTTTCTCATACTTAACATAGATACGGACATGTGTGTGTGTGCGCGCGCGTGTGTGTGTGTGTGTGTGTGTGTTTTATCATCTGATAGAATACAAACTTTTTTGGGGAAGGGAGAATTTCATTTTTGCCATTGTATTTTCAGCTGGTAATATAGTACTTGACACCTAAAGTAAGCATTTTAAACAAAAGCCCAATTGACTGAACACATATGTATGTGTATGTATGTGTGTATGTTTGTATATATAAGTAAAAGGGAAGATATACTCATGAAAGCTTTATAGAGCTAAGAAAATAAACATATAGGCTTAAAAATATTGATATTTTCTCAGTCACATTTTTTGGTAATAATCAGGCTCAAATTCTTTTCCTAAGCCTATGGTATCCTCCCCCTTTCAGACATTTTGAGAATTCATCTCTCGTTGCCCTCAAAATTGTGTCACCTCTAGCATGCATTATTCTCACTCTCTCCTAAGTTTTGTCCAATTGTTCCTGCCAATTCCATTTTCTTTAGGGATGTGGAACTAATATGCTAGGCACATGTGTCAGCTTCCCTCTCATTGATGAGGAAAAGAGCTTATTAGAAAACATTAATGATTTTTTGCATTTGTTATCCATTGTTCTTCCAATTTCATTCTTAAATTGTATTGGTATAATCTATTTCATTGAGTTTTTAGACAAGCTTTCTATGAAGTTATTTTTCCCGCTATTGGTTCATACTATTTTGATCTTCCATCATCTTTCTCCTTTAGATTTTGCAAAAACAGATTTGCAAATCTAGGGTGTCCTTAGCTAGCAAGGAGATATAATTCTGTGCTAAGGAGGATTCTAGGCTCTTTTGGTCTCCTAATTATGGTAAATTTCCTTAAGAAATGGTATTAGTCTACATAAATTTCTTTTCTTTTATCTATTTCCCTTTTTTTTCTAATTTCAACACAATTGGTCACATCTTCCAATTTTTATCCTTTTTCTGATGTGCTATTGAGACTCTTTTTCCAATAAGTTGGTGGTACACATTGCTGATTCAGAAATAAACTTTTGATCTTTCTCATTTCTTACTCTGAAACCATGATTTTTTTATATATTTTCTGTTATGTTACCCTATGCCTACCTTTACATTGAAGTAACTGAATATTAAAATATAAGTTGGCTTAATTTGGAGGGGGCATCATGGACAGAAGAGCCATCACACTTGGAGTCTGACACCAGAGTCCTGGATTTGCTTTATAGAGGAAGTAGAAATGGCTCTAAAGAGAACAAAAACAGTGGGATTAGACCAAGTATACATAAAAAAGGCTTGTGGTGTAGGTGGCATAATTTTGAACATGTAAATTCTAAAGGGATCATAAGGGAAGAAATCAAATGTGTGAACATTTCAAAGATGTTCTAATAAAAAAAGGTGACCAAGAAAACATCAATAATCAAACTCTATTCCTACTTTCCCATTCATATATAGTTTTAATGAGAATTACTTGAGACAAGTAAGAGCATCCTCAATGAAAGTAGTAATAGGAAACAAATGGGCTTTTATAAGTGAAATTTACAGTAGACCACATATTTATTAACATACAAATAACAAAAAGGTATAAAGAAAACATGATTTCATTGTACTAAGAGGAATCATAGTACTATAGATCTAAAACTAAAAAAAACCTTGGAAACTATCTAGTTCAACCCTATTTCTAAGTTAAAAGAAAAACTGACTTGGTAGAGCAAAACATCATCTTAAAAGTTCTCTTTCAATAAGGTTGCTCTCATAAATGTAGCAAAAATTATTAAGACTCTCTGAAATATGGGAGAACCTTGTTAAACAACCCTCTGACCATAAATATCAAGGGAAGCATAAAATGGGGAGAAGTATGCTCACCAAAGTTTTTCACCACAGTCATGGAGAAGATGTAGATCAAAACCAAAGCTGAAGGAAGTTTTATGGATGATAAAGCCTTCTAGATGCTCCTGTTTGTGGATTACATAATGTTGGTTGCATCAAGCCCCAGAACATTGCAGAACCTCCTGGAAGAGATATGCAGCTACTTAAAAGGCGTTGCTCTAATATTCCACACAGGAAAAAACTAAGTGAAGAACATCTATATCCCGTATTATAACAAGCAATTAGAAAGAAAAATTTTACAGCACTTGCTCATCTGGATATATAACTGGAGCAGATAAGATTGTCTTATTGACATTGAACTGAAAAAGTAGAGATGAGTAGGCTAGGATACATTTGGGCAATTACAAAGCTCTTTTAATGAATCAAACTTGTCCCAGAAACATAGATCCAGCTTGTTAATATGAATAGTTTACTCCTAGTTCAGTATGACTACAAGTCATATTGTCTCTCCCTAAAGCCTCCAAGTATTAAAAATGAGTTTCACGGAGGGGACAATGGAGAGGCACTTGGTAGCAGCAAAGGTATAACAAGGAATTTCAAAGAAGAATCCATCAACAATGCAAGCAAAAAGTATTTAAGTGTCAAGTACAATGCTAGGAGCTGAGTATAGAATACAATAATGAAACAATCCTAATTCATAAAAAGCTTACATTTTAAAAAAGCAAACAAGTAGATCTATGATTACAAATAGACTAAATGCACAATAAACTTAAAACACAAGTTAGTTTTCAAAGGAGGGCACTAATCTCTTGTATATTTTATACATACCTTGACTAAAGAACATACTCTCCCTTGTAACTATGATTAAAAAAGAAAAAGAAAAATACTGTCCTCTGACACGGCCACAACTCTAACAAAGGTCCTCATCACCTCATGGTAGATCTGCCTACCCCAAGATGTGTCTCTTCCCCACTCCAATCCATCTTCCATTTGGCCACTAAAGTGATTTCCCTAGAGCACAGGTCCAAACATGTGTGTGTGTGTGTGTGTGTGTGTGTCTGTCTATCTATCCCATTTGGCACTGAAGAGCTCTTTATAACCTAAGCTACCCCTCTGCTTCCCTTCTTATACCTTACTTCTTTACATATATTCTTTGACCCAGTGACACTAGTCTCCTGGCCATTTCAATGAACAAGACATTTCATCTCTGACCTCTGGGCCCTTTCTCTGGCCTGGAATGCTCTTCCTCTACACCTCTACCTAATGGCTTCCCAGGCTTTAAGTCCCAATTAAAATTCCATCTTCTATAGGAAGCCTTCCTAAAACCCCCTTTAATTCCAAAGCTTTCCTCTTAATTATTTTTTATTTATCCTCTATATAGCTTCTTTTTATGTGTCTGGAAAATTAAGCACTTAATAAATGCTTACTGATTGCCTATTTACTGACTTACTGTTATCTGACAGTATATGCAATATTCCACACTCACGGTCAGTCACTTCTGAAATAAAGGAAGTACATTTTCTCAACTGTTTTCAGAGATCAACCTCATTTGTTATATTTACACATTGGTCAGTTTTTATCATCCTTTCCATTTACATTTTTCTAATCAATTGTATAGTTTCCCTAACTCTGAGGACTTCACTTTCTATAGTTCATATAATCCTCATGTGTCTGAATTTTTCATATTCATCATATTTCATTACATTCAAGTACCAAAATGTGTTCAATTATTTCCCATTCAAAGAGTAGTTACTTTGTTTTCAATTCTTTGCTACTATGAATACTTTTCATAGGAAATCTGTTTCTTTGTTCCTGAGCTATCTGCTTGGCAACAGGATCTCTGAGTCAATGGATATAGACTTTCTAATAATTTTTTTATTAATTCTAAAATTCTTTTTAGCATGGTTAGATTTAATCATAGTTACAACCATTGTATAGATTAATTTATCCAATCCAATATTGTCTTCCATGATCTTTTCCAATCTTGATTTGTTTAAGATTTCCATATCTACCTATTATTTTGAAAGATATTTCCATCTTCCATTTTAAGTAGCTTCTTAAAAAAAAAAATAACAACCTGTATTTACTACAAAAAGTAGTTAGCCACAGTTAGGATAAAACTATCTGCAGCTATCATTATTAAAGGAGTGGAGAGCTTATGACAAGATTTCAGAAGGCAAAGAATATACAGGCTTATAGCCAAGAATAACTTACTCAGCAAAAATGAGAATAATGCTATGGGGGAAAAAACTGAATTGTGTTAAAATAAAGGACTTCCAAGCATTCCTAATGAAAAGACCGGAACTATGGAGAAACTTTGAGGTTCAAACACAGGAGTTCAGAGAGAAAAACCAAAAAGGTAAATAAATGGACAATCATAAGGGACTAACCTAGAATAGACAGTTCTAATACAAGGAGATAAGACATATCCCTACTGAACCCTACCATCTTCAGGAGTTCTAGGGAAAATCTAATTGAACAGAAAGTCTGAGAGTAGTTCTATTATATGTTGATAATCTTAAGAGAAGATTGCAGGAATATATAAGGGGTGGGGAAGAGAATAAAGGAAAGGAAGAATAGGGGGAAACTCACATAATTAGGATTTATAAATAGATATCTATACAAAGAGTAGCTGAGACAAATCTCACTATCATCTGAACTGGTCAAAAAAGGGAATAAAACATGAGTTGGGTACAAAAATACATTTCACTTACCAGGAAAGTATAGGGAGGGAGAAGGAAGAGGAACTAGGAAAGTAAATTAAGGAATTAAGGGAAGGATTAGTCCTAAACAAATAAACTAAGGATGTACAAAAATAAAAACTGTAGAATGGGAATATATGGGGATACTCATAAGTTGGAAAAAGGTTGAACAAGTTGTGGTATATAAATCCTATTATGCTATAAGAAATGATGAAGGGGATGATTTCAGAGCCATGTGAGAAGACTTGTATGAACTAATATATAGTGAACAGAACCGAAAGAACAAATATGATAAAGACAAAACTAGGAACTCTGATTAGCATAATGACCAAACATAATTCCAGAGGACTTATACATTTGACATATCTCTTGATGGACAAGTAAACAACTCAGTTTGCAAAATAGGACATTTTTAGACCTGGTCAATGTGGAAATTTATTTTGTTTGACTATACATGTTTATAATAAAAGCTTTACTTTTCTTTCATTCTCAAGTGGGTGTTCCAGAAACAAGGAGAGAAACCAGATTTTTGCCGATTGTAAAAATTATAATTTAATAAAAGATATATTCAAGTTTCTCATAGCATAGGCTCTCCTCCCACACCTCTTCTGTTTACATGTCCTATCCTAATTCACCTGCTCCACCCTTTGAATTTACTTAGACTATTAATATGTCTTTTTAGTTTTATATTGTCTTCCCACCCCCACTACTTTTGAGCATCTTTCTTTCCTCATCCAACAAGTATCTAGAACAAAATCTTTCCTCTTCTCCCTCAAATTCTTAGTTTAAATATTCTTTTGTGGCACTCTTTTTCTGGGTAATTTTAACTTCTTATTTCTCTTCCCTTTTAAATTATTCTCAATTTTCTTTCCTAGCTCAGACTTGCTTGTTTCCTTAACTATTTCTTAAGTTTTTTTCTGTATCCCTCACAAGGCTAAAGTATTCGGAGTACTAACCAAATCTGAATTCCCTCTATCATCTTTTCCATATTATTGAATTAGAAGCTCTTATTTTCCCTCCTCCTTTATTTTCTACTATGTCTCATTGTTAAAAATACCAAATCCTGAAGAAAACAGTCTCAACTGGAAGCAGTGCCATGTGGTGGGAATAATTTGGTATATCCCAAGGCATAAAGTATGATACTATTCCCTCATCCTCATCATAATCATTTACCACTTATCCTTTTTCTTCTGTGTCCCTTCCCACCCTACTCTCATCACTATGATAACAAATCTTTAAATATGTATAATTTCACTCTTCTAGGGTAGAATACAATATTGGGAGGTAATTTCTCAAAAAAGGTTATCGCCTAGCATATATTTTTCCCCTTACACAAAGCTTGTTATAAGGTATCTCTCTATAGGCATATGTATGTAGTTGTACATATGAACATACAAAAAGTATGTGTTGTATATATCTGTGCATGTGTATTTATAAACATAATTAAATACACGTACATATACCTACACACACACACACACACCCATGGAACACTCACTAATGCACCCTTTTGCTCAAAATGAGACATTCCCTCAACTCACTGATGTAATTTTAATTCCCATAACCCACCCTCTAATTAAAAGACTACAAAAATTAAATTCCTTTTTTTATATACCTATGGACTAGAAAGAGGTACTTCTCTAGGTCCTGTCTCTTTTCATTTCCCCATTCAGGCAAATTCCTGTTATATAATTTTTCCACTAAAGATGATTCACTTATAGGACATCACAGGATTTAATCCACAACATTAAATTCAGCTTCTCCTCTTTTCTTTTCCATATTTATCTACATTTTCTTTAAAATTTTTAAACCCTAAAAATGAAAAAAAATTTTCCTTGTTGAAATTTGATTTCTAAACTAACTTTATGCCTAACAGATGACAGAATCATAGTTTTAGAACTTAAAATGAATCTTAAAGGCCATCAAATCTAAGCTTCCCCATTTTGTAGGGGAGGAAACTGAGGCACAGGAAGGTCAAATGATGATGATGAATGAATGACAAAGTTTTTAAGTGTTTACTCTCAAGGACAACATGTGAGGAGCTAGAAAAATAAGGAAGGGGATATATATGTACACACCATTAGGATTTGGAAATGATGACCAGAATGTGATGCAAAAGCCTTGTTCTGGACAAAATAAGGCAAAAAAACTCACCCATCACAGCCCAAAATGTTTTCAGGGTCATGATATAAGGCTATGCTAAAAAGGCATTAAGATGAGGGATGAAGTCATTTACTCAATCTCAAAATGCCTTTGGCTGTCTGAAACAGGAGTAGAACTAGGTTCTCCTGACTAAATCAGTGCCATATCCATTATATCATACTACTCATGAAATCTTTTACAAACTTCACTTCTATTTTAAACTACTCTAGAGTTTCTTGGTACCTGCTATTATTCCATGATCTCTAGGGACTTAATAAGAATATTTTTTTAAGAAAAAGACATAAAAATTTCTTCCCTGTAATAATTTCTGTGCTATTCCCTATAATGTCCATTTCCAATTCTTCTCTTCCACAACTTTTACTTCATGTGGGTGGGTGAAATCAGTGTCTTCTGATTCTTGTTGGGTAAAGAAAGGCCTATTCAGGTTGAAGCAGTGTTGTAGAAGGTCTAAGGAAGGAAATCCACAGTTGAACACTAAAAACACAAGTCTTGGAAGATACTTGTGCTAATTATGTGTGTCATCGTGAAAAAGCTTTGTTACCTAAACAATTTATTTTCTTTTCTGGGTCTGGTTTTAGTATTTCTAGATCTTTTATATAATTCCTTTGTCTGATATTTTGAGATATCAAGAGTATAGAAAACAACTATTCTGTTATGGATCATGTAATACTAAAAACTGAATTTTATGTTACTTATTTTTAAAAAGTAGTACAGTTAAACCTTGATTATTAAAAAGCTGATTATGAAGTTCAGAAATTACTTATACTCTCCAGGTATCTTCCCCTCTTTCAGTAAAGATATTTACATGCTTGTTACTATTTTCAAGAAAGGAATAAAAAAATAACAGTGCCCAGCCTACTTGTAAATCAGTTTTAGTTTAAGAAGGGAAAAGAAACGGTAATGCAGGTAACTGAAGCTAAAGATACAGGCTTATGGTTAAAAATAGCTGAATGTGACCATGCTACATACATTTCATTTTTATTAAGGAAGATAAAGTCAACTGTAAACCAAATAAGTTTAATAAGTCTGAAAAAAGACATTTTTCTATTTCTGAATCTGAACAGTAAAATGAATAAAATTTAATGTAATTTTTTAAAAGACAGAAAATTAAATCAAAGGATGAAGAAAAATATTGAAATCACTGATCCTGAGTTCATTTGCGTCCAAGTATTTTTTTTTCTTACAATGCTATTTGCTTTCTACTTGAAAAAAATTGCTTAACATTCTTCTCTGTATTATTCAAACATGCAATCAAGTACATGGAAATATATTATCATAATAAAAAATTTAAAAATACTAAACTCAAACAACCTATATTGATGTATTTAAAATAACATTAAGAAGTTACATTACTGTCAATTTGGTCCATTTTTCTCAATTTATTCACATTATTCAACAAGAAATACATCTATTCATTTCAAAACCTGTTAGCACTCCAGTAGTTTTCATTTTGGTATACTGCAAAGAAATCTATTGTTTCTTAAGATACATCAAATGAACCTTACAAAGTTACAGGATTACCATTAAACACTATTAAACTTAAGAAAACTTAACTCCTCATTAGTGAGGGCCAGTTTATTAAATCTATGTAACCTGAGATTGCTGTGATACTGTTTCTGGGGATACATATCCTTTTCAAAGGATTCCAGTATAGTACTAGAACTGGAAGGCAAAAGACATGAAATCTGACCATTTCCCAAATTAAATATACCTGGCAAAAATTGTGGATATGTATATTTTAAGGTTGGAAGGAAGCATATAATGATAAGAGCTAAATGTGCATTTGGAACTTCAAGACAGAACAAACTAGCTCTAAAGGAGCTCATCTCAAATCCTGAAAAATTATCTCGAATATGAAAAAGCATAAAATTATAGAATTTGGAGTTGTACAAGTTGTGAAGGGTCATCTAATATAATCTTTCCCATTATAAATAAGACAACTGAGTCTTAAAAGAGGGAAATAACTTGAGAAAAGCTCAAAGTAGAATCCAAATTTTAAACACAGGTCTTCTAATTCCAAATCTAGTGCTCTTCCCTCATTATCCTGCCATTTAAATTATTATTAGATTTATAATTGTTCAAGTTATAAGAGACTTAAGGAACACAGTTCTTGTGAAAAAAAGATATATTTCTATCATTACTAAAAAAGACAAAGCTGACCTGTCCCTCAAAATATTACATATCATAAAACAATCTACTTATCTACAAAAATCCTCAAGGGCAGGATCTGTGTCTTCTATTTCTTTTTTACATAGCATATTAGTCTAATAGAAAGTGAAATATAATTTGTTAAATCTTAAAATTAAATATTATAGGATTTAATGCTACAAGATCCACTGGAAGTCATTTAATTCAATTGTCTCATTTTATAGATGAGGTCACTAGGTCCAGAGGTCCAAGGTCATGTCAAGAATGTGACTTGAATGATGTTCTTTTATTACATCATACTAAATAGCTAGAATTTTTTTTAATTTTTAAAGTAGACAAGGTTTAACTTATGAGAAATCATACATGACATGGACATTCAACACAATTTTTTAAATGAACTATAAACTGTCTAAAAATTATTTTACCTCAATATATAAATGTGGCTGCCTCGTCTTAAAACAATGTTACTAAAAATTGATGGCACAATATCTGTTTTACTAAAAAAAATTATCAATCCAAAAACACAAAATAATTTGACAAATATAAAGCTTCCATTCCACTGTAACATATTTTCTTAAGTTACTCTTCCATTGGGGGCTATTAGATATGCTGGGCCCCTTCAATATTATATTTTTCAATGTGGTTTCATATAGGTAAGTAGTACAGGTTTTAATCTCTCATTATGCAATAAAATACCAGATGCCATATAAAGTGGAACTTTTTAAATTTTAGTATCAGTACGTTATAGTTCATTCCATGAAGTCCCATAATATCATGTATCATAAATTTTACATGATCGGTGGTGTGTTCAATGGAGAAACCTGCTACCAGTTAGTTTCTTAAAAAACAAAGTATGTGAATAATATCCTGATGGATACAAATAAAAAAGCTAAATATAAAATAACAGCTTGCTCTTCAGGAGTTAGCAGGAAAATTTAGAATCAACACACCTTCAAACTCTCAACTAGCCAAAGGTATAATTTTATTTTCAAATAAGTAGGATATGATGGTGCCTTGGTCCTGTAACAGACTATTATATTTAACTTCTTTAGCCATTTTATTAGTATGCCCTATGAGACTAACACAAAAACAATTAAGGGAAAGAAAAAAGTGGGGAAGGTAACTGGGAAAGATGGAGTACAGCCAGTATTAAAGCTATCCTTGGTACAACTTCACTTTCCTAGGCTGCATGAGACTGGAGGATCTGGGCCAAGTGGAAGATGAGGAGGCCATAAATAGGATTTAGAAGACAAACTTAAGAACACACTGAAATGTGACTTTTAGTAATATAACACACCAGCTATTAAATGGGGGGGGAAGAACTACATAGAAATTCAATATACAAATAATTAAAGAGCATGCATCAGCCTTTATATCCTCTATAACAGTGAGATCTTCAAATAAATAAAGTGAGAGGAGAATTAGGTCATAGGATAATGGATTTAAGAACCTAGAAAGATCGTCAAAGGTCATCTAACTCAATCTTCTCATTTTACAGAGGAGGAAACTGAGATCTAGAGGTGTAAAATAACTGACCCAAGATTACACAGGGAGTAAACATTAGAAACAGGATTTGAACACTGCTCCTTTGACTCCAAAGCCATATTCTCTTCTCTACACTATGTCTTGAAATCCCTCTGGACTAAAGACCAATTTAACAAAAAAAATCAGAGGACCTGATTAGCTTCAATCTAAGTGACCTTGGACAAATCACTTAACTTCTCCATACTTCCATTTCTTCTACAAAATGAAGCTGGATTAGATGACCTCTAAGATTTCTTCCACAACTATATCAAAATATGAAGAAAAACTAAAATCAATTACTATCACACAGATCAAGAAGAAATGTTTGGTTTTGGTCAAATTGTGGCACTGCACTGTTGTTTTCTATGGTGCCTCAATTATAAAAACATAAAATAATGCTTCTTATGTAGAACTATCAAAATATCAATTTTATGTAACTTGTAAATTTAAACAGAACTATAATGTAATCAAAATGCAATTATGAATTGCCCCATTTCTATGTCCTAATTGGTTTTTGCTTTTCATTGATCTTTGCCACTTCTAGTATACACAAAATTTCTAGTGAATTATGACTAATTTCTATGTATGGTTTTTTTTTAGTACCTAAATATTAAATGAAAATTATTCTATCCATTTCTGGAAATCAGAAAATGAAAACTTCACTACAATATCAAATTTTCATATCCTCCATTCTGCTTTGCTTAAATATATTTTGATAAATATATTGCATAAAAATCATAGTTAAATATAACTTGGCAAAAAGAAAAGCTTACTTTATGCCTTAAAATTTTTGGTAATAGATGTACATATTTGCATTTCCCTCCTCCTCGAAAGCAAAATGTGTTTGTCCCAGCAGATTCAAACAATCTAATAATCACCACCACTTTCATAAAATAGAGAAATGAGCTTTTCTCCAACAAGTTTAACCTCCATGAGGCCCTGAAACCATCTGCTTATAGATAGCTAACATAGATAAGATTTCACTACCAAAAGACTTGCATATCCCCCACTTATCTCACCTACCTGAATTTCTGCCAACTGATTGAACATCTGATGTGGTGCCTCAATTAAGTCTAAATAAATCATAGTTAAAGGGAGAGAGGAGAACCAAGTTGAAAGTAAAATATAAAAGCATTATGGACAAATTTCTACTCTCTATGTATTATGTTATTTAAAATTAATACATTGATTTTGAATTTTATAGCAGGTTGGACATTTGTCATAAATCTATAATACTGAGTACCATCACAATACTTATACTATTTTCAGAAAAAAAAGGTTATGACTTCATTTTCCTTTCTAATTAGATAATTATGCTGCAAACTAAAAAAAAAAAAACAAAACCCCCCCCACACACACAAAAGAGTTTTCCAAGATTCTTTACCCTATCAAACACAAGCTATTCTCAGTTTTTTCTATTCTTCTTCCAATCATGTGCTGTATTTTCTATTAATTTCTTCTTTCTTTTACATGTACAAGAAGGCAACTGAAGGATTTTAACATCTGCAGCAGTGTTTACAGTACCAGATTCCTAGCTCAAAGGAACATGAGTATATCTTTCTCTACCTCTTCTGAGGTAGATCCAACCCAACTACACAAATCATCTGCCACAGACAATAGTAAACATGTTTTTAAAATACTGTATATTCCCCTTTGTAAAGCACTTAAGCATTTTGTCAATGGTCTATAATAGTTTGTACAGTTGTTAAAGCTTTAGCTATCAAAGGTTTATCTTCACACAAAGAAAAAATATCAATATTTTAAAAGATACTATCATCCAAAGGAAGAAAGAAACAATAGAATTTCACAAAGGAGAGGTACTTTATTAGACAAGGAATAAGAAAAATACAAAACACAATTTAAAAAAAATCATAGGGTGGATTTTATGGTGGCAGGCAAAAAAAAAAATGTAGTGAAAATTTATGTGAATTCTTTACTTCGAAAAACTGCCTAAGGTCAAAATTCAAACCCAAGAAAACACTGCAAATTCCTAAGTTAAATGGACTTGATGTTTCCTGAAAGTCCTCTTTCACATCCGTTATAACCTACCTGAATCCTGAACTAATAACCCAAATGGTTAGTAACCTCCACTATGCCACTAAGGTGGCACAACATGCCCAATTCTAGTGAGGTTTTTTATTTGCCAGTAGGTGAAGGAATTTTTTGATACCTTAAGTGTCATTGTAAGATGTTTCTCATTAGAAATGGTTGAGTGTTTTTATGAAATGGAATAAACTGCTGCTTTTTTTTTTCCTTTTTCATTATTTTGATCGATGATAGAAAAAAAAATTTTTTTTAATGACCCTAATGCTTCCTACATCTTACGATTTAGAGCAGAGCCTGGAAAAAGAGGGAAGTTGGAGAGTTTAACAAGAGCTTAACAAGAGTTGTTTCTAAGGTTATTTTCCAAGAGGTAAGTAAAAACACGAAATGAAAAGAGCTAACGAAAGCAAAAGTTCCAGGACAGGAATTTGTTAACCCGAGAGTTCGTGAACTTGGATGATGTGAGGGGAAAGGGACGGGAGAAACAGAGCTTTGTTTCAACATAATTAATTTAGTTGATATTTTATGCATTTAAAAATCATTATCCTAAAGGTCTCTCACAGTCTTCTCCATTTTGCTAGAAGGGTCCAGGACACAACTCCAGCTCCAGGAAGATTTTAAGGGGGAAGGGGAGGTATCCTTTCTTAGTAAGTAGTCGGGGGTGGGGAACTGAAGGAGGGGAGTTTGCAGGCAGGTGAAGTCGGGGAATGGGAAGAAGTAGTGCGACTGTACCTGATGATGTCGTCGCTGTGGCCCCGGTAGAACTTCTGCCGATGCTCGCGGGGGCTGTACACAACACCGACCCCGGCCACGAAGTAGACGATCTCCTTGGCGGCCGTATAGTAGAGATTGTTGCGGCACTGGTGGCCACGGTAGCCGTACACCCATTCCAGCCGCAGGTGGCAGTTCGGGGCGCTCCGAGCCGCCATCTCCAGGCCCGCCCTGGGGCTCCTCAGTCCAGAGCCCGCGCCCCCTAAGCCGCCTCCTGGGGCATCTTCGGCCGCCCGCGCCGGGCTCCTCCTCAATGCTCAGAGGCGGGAGAGGAAGATGCTCATGCTGGGAAAGAGGGGTTGGGGGAGGGGACACAGGCCTGTAGTCCTCCCGGCGTTCGTTTTGTGGTTAGGTTTTTTAAATTATTTTTATTTTTCGCCTACCGCTGTCAGAGGCAGGAATGCAGTAAGTACTCTTTCGCCCCCCCTCCCCCTTCTCCACCTCCACTCGGTCACCTGCAGCTCGGCTCGTGCCCCGCGGCGGCCTCCGCCCCCTCAGGCTCGTCAGCACCCCGCGGGTCCGCGCCTCTCGCAGCTAGCCGGTGCCTAGAAGCCAAAAGAGCGGCTCGCGCACGATTCCACATCTCCGCGCCCCCGCGCGCCAGCGCAGATCCACCTGCTCGCCCTCTCCGCCCCCCCACCCCGCCTTCCACCACGGGGCTGCCGGGCGATCTGATGCCAAACTCGACTCCTCCTTCACCTCCCCCATTCTCCCCCAACTCCCAGTTCCTATGCTTGACCAAGCTCCTGAGCGTGCCAGGCGAGCCCCAACCTTGGCCGTGCCCCTCCTCCCAGACGCCTCGAGCCTCTCACCTCCATCCAACCCGAGTTAAGAGCCTGGGAACGTGGTCTCCAAACTCCGCTGGATTTTTGGGCACGCTCGTTTCCCTCCCAGCTAAGGCGTCAGGGCCCTCCTCCTCCCTCCCCCCCATCCCCCGGCGGATGTTCAGCCACCAGCTTCGAGGGCACCAAGGGGCTTAAAGAGGGAGTTGAAGGGCTTTGAGGAGGGGGCCGGAAGGAAGGAAGGGAGAAAACATCGCACCTGGCTGGATGAGACTTCTAAATTTGGTCTGGACCGGCAGGTGGTACTGCCTAAGAGGTTGAAGGAAAAAAGATACTATATCTTTCTCTAGCTTCCCACCCCTGCCTTTCAGTTATTCTTGAATAAGAGCTGGGATTGTGCATGTGGATAACTTTTGTTTGTTTAGTTACCACCACTACCTCTTGAGTTTATAAAGAATTTTCCAGATTTTCTGAAAGAGGGGTGTATCTTTTTTCAGAAATTGACACAATTGATTGTCTTGTCTCTTTACGTATTGGAGAAGCTGATTTCCTACCGTTCTTGCTGATATCTGACGTCAGGGCTAAAACTAGAATTTAGGCTATAAAATTATGTGTTGTATCCAATTTTTATATAAACAACACTATTGTCAAGGAATGTTGGAAGGGATGTGGGAAAACTGGGACACTGATACATTGTTGGTGGAACTGTGAACAGATCCAACCGTTCTGGAGAGCAATTTGGAGCTATGCTCAAAAAGTTATCAAACTGTGCATACCCTTTGCCCCAGCAGTGTTTCTGCTGGGCCTAAGATCTCTCCCAAAGAGATCTTAAAGGAAGGAAAGGGCCCCATGTGTGCAAAAATGTTTGTGGCAGCTCTTTTTGTAGTGGCTAGAAACTGGAAACTGAATAGATGCCCTTCAATTGGAGAATGGCTGAATAAACTATGGTATATGAATGTCATGGAATATTATTGTTCTGAGAAACGACCACAGGACGATTTCAGAGAGGCCTGGAGAGACTTGCATGAATTGATGCTGAGTGAAATGAGCAAAACCAGGAGATCATTATACATGGCAACAAGACTATACAATGATCAATTCTGATGGACATGGTTCTCTTCAACAATGAGATGTTTCTTTTTTTTTATTGCCCAACATATTTATTAAGAAAAGTCTTCCCTGTTGATTTCTTTTTTTTTTAATTAAAGCTTTTTATTTGCATAACATATGTATGGGTAGTTCCTCAACATTGATCCTTACAAAGCTTTCCCTTACAAATTTTCCCCCCTAGTCC
This sequence comes from Myrmecobius fasciatus, assembly GCA_023553655.1. Classification (NCBI taxonomy): domain Eukaryota; kingdom Metazoa; phylum Chordata; class Mammalia; order Dasyuromorphia; family Myrmecobiidae; genus Myrmecobius; species Myrmecobius fasciatus. The sequence goes on from JAJPUD010003460.1 coordinate 242,496, forward strand.
CCTCCCTTCCCCCAGATGGCAGGAAGTCCACTACATGTTAATTATATTAAAGTACTTGACAAGTCGAATATATGTATACATATTTCCATACTTATCTTGCTGTGCAAGAACAATCATATCTACATGAACAAAAAATATCCGAGAAAGGAAACCCAATGCAAGCAAACATCAATGGAGACCATGAAAATGTTATGTTGTGGTCCACATTTCATATCCTTCTCTCTGGGTGTATATAGCTTTCTTCACTGAATAATTGGAACTGGTTTGAGACATTTCATTGTTGAAGAGAGCCATGTCCATCAGAATTGATCATCGTACAGTCCTGTTGTTGCCGTGTATAATGATCTCCTGGTTTTGCTCATTTTGCTCAGCATCAGTTCATGCAAGTCTCTCCAGGCCTTTCTGAAATCATCCTGTTGGTTGTTTCTTATAGAACAGTAATATTCCATAACATTCCTATACCATAATTTATTCAGCCACTCTCCAATTGATGGGCATCCCTTCAGTTTCCATTTTCTAGCCACTACAAAAAGAGCTGCCACAAACATTCTTGCACATGTGGGGCCCTTTCTCATGCTACAGCTTTAAATACTCAGATTAATAACTGCTTTAAGTTATTTATTTTTCTATTATCAAATCTTCCATGGTCAATTTTAAAGGCCCAAGGAGGGAATGTAGAACAAAGCTATTCTTAATTAAACTGCCTTCACTCTTAGAGTTCTTAAGACTATGAGAGATAGCTGGCAATGACTAGGAAATTAACTATCTGTGACTAGTTAATAAGGAACAACAAACAAAATAAGTCATTACCCAGGCAGCTTACCACAATTATTTAAATTACTAATGATAGAAATTTTAAGCAAACTTTTATTCCATCATCTGTATTCTTTGAGTATAATGCATATAAATATGTATGGAAAGATCATTTCTCAAAGCAGAACTTAAAAGGAAATATTTTTCAGCCAAATTGTAAATTTCAACATCTGTTTTTAGAAGCATTAGTTCCTGGTATCTATTCCAGATATGTGAACTCATTTTAAAAACTTAATAAACAGCTATATATTATACTATCTACAAACAAGGAATAATTGCTTTTTTTAAATGCAACTGTGCAATGATAAAGTCTAATTACTACTGTTGTTAAAGCATCATAAATTAAACATGCTCATTCATAAGAAGGAGTAGCTAGGTGGTGAGGTGGCTAGTGCATGGACTTTGAATCAAAAATACAGCTTTATGAGTTTAAATCTGGCCTCAGACACTTACTAGCTGTGTGACTATGGGAAAATCATTTAACCTGTTTGCCTCAATTCCTTATCTATAAAATGAGTTGAAAAATAAACTGATAACTACTATCTTTGCCAAGAAATGGATCACAGAGTCAAGATACAAATGAGCAGCATAAAGTAAAACAACTCTAGCCTGTCAGTTAACTGGGTGATGAAAATGTCTTTCAAATTGCACATCTCATGTGTCTTTTGAACTATTGCAGTTCCACTTTGCTCATAGAGCAAAGTTTCTTTAATTCTGGCACACCAAGCTAGGTAGTCCTATGCCAATATCTCCCTTTTTTCACAGTAGATTCAAAAGTTCTCCAGGGACACTTCAAGAGTTTCCTTTTATTGCTTCTTCTGACCTCCATATGAACATTTGCATTATGTGAATTTTCAGTAAAATATTGTTTAATAAGCATTTGACATCAAAACAAACAAATAAAAAAATTGTGGTCAACCCAGCAGAGTTAGGCTTTCTGCACTATATATTTGAATGCTTGGCAATTCAGCTCAAAAAAGGACCTCAGTGTTGGGTATCTTGCCACGTGATCTTCCTAAGACAATTCAAATGGAAGCAATTCAGTTTCTCAACATGGCCCTAGTATATTATCTGAGTTTCCCAAGCAAACAACTATGAGATCAGCACAATGGCACTTTACCTTTAAACCTCAAACCTTTAGTTTGGCAGGTAGCCTAATACATCTCTCCTATACTTTCCTCCTGAGCCTCTAAAACACTGAGCTACCTCTGGTAATACATGTCAACCTCATCATCTATCCTGAAAAGCATACTGCCAAGGTAAATGAACTTATTATCTACAGTATTCAAAATTTCTCCATTTGCTGTAATGATGGTTCCACATATAGATGTTGTGGTGTTGGCTTGTGGAGAACTTGTTTTCTTGATGTTAATTGTCAGGACAAAATTAGCACAAGTAGCAGAAAATTGATCCATAAGTTGTTGCATGTCATGGTTATCTTGATGCTATTTTCATGCTTGTTGAAGGCATCTGGCAACATCAGTGAAAACATTCTGCTAAAAAGCATTGGAGTAAAACACACAGCCCAGATTCACTCCATTTGTGGTTGGGAAAGCACCAAAGCATTGTCCATTATCCAGAACATGTGGAATCATGCCATCATGAAACTGACATATAGTACTAATCAACTTCTCTAGACTATCAAATTTTACCATGACTTTCAAAAAAAAAAGGTATGTTTGACATTTTTTAATTCCAGGATAAATTGGATTTAAGTGAGGCAGAGCTGCACAAAGTCATCAGCTTCACTTTCTCTTTCAGATTCATCTAAGTCCAGTGACAAAACAAGTCAAGACAACTGGTGATGGCCCAGGATGTAGTGGATGACCTTCTTTGTCTTTAAAGTCTAACCAAGTTCTAAGAATTCCACAGTACCTACTTCAGTTGCTTTCATGGCTTTTGGAACAAATTGTTCTTATCTGCTCATTCCTCCAGGAAAAGTCTTCACATGTTTGGAGTAAACTCCTCCCACCATTCACTGATGGGTTTGAGGTCCCTTGGTTACCCTCAGCCTGACAATCCATTTGCAAAAACAGTTGCTACCTGAGTTTGGCCACCATGTATGCCACAGCTTCTCAGAGCCACTAGTGAGTTGGGTGACTGGTGGACATCAAAGGTAGAAAGCAGTCTAGAAAGGACTTGTCAGCCCATACCTCAGAGGTACCAGAGAACGTCCCCAAACCCTGCATACCCCATATGGACATATATACATAATAAAGCTTTTGTTAAGCACTTAGCATGTGTGAGGCAATAAAATAAGTGCTAGAGATACAAAAACAAGAAACAAAAGCAACTCCTACTCTCATGGAACTTATAATCTAAAAAGGGAAAACAAAAGAAAAAGGGGACCTACAAGGAGGGTATCCACACAGGGGGCAGATAACCAATGAGGAGGTAGAGTAGCCTTGTATGGAGATGAAGCCAGTAGTAAGCTAAAAGTAAAGAATAATCAGTTTGACTAAGTCTTCTCATGGTACTGACTTTCCAGAAAGGGAGATGAGGGCATTAATGCACTACTACATATTATTTCCTTCCATGGAACCTATAGCTCAAAGGCCATTTTCATGAGAATCTCCTCATTGGTAGAGATAGAAGAATTCATGAAAGAAATCTAATCTCCTAGCTTCCGGCTTCTAGAGAAAAGATATGCAGTTTCATACTCTTTAAGTCCCTGACTGGAGAGAAAGATTCTGGGAAGAAGCTATTAAATAGCGGAGCCAGCATTCTTGATCATGTCCTTATCCCCAGCATACGATCCTAAAAATTTAGGGAAATTTCTCTTTGGTGAGATTTAGTACTCTCTTGGTTAATTTGCATTTTCTTATCCTAGTGGAAAAGTTTATTCACTCTATATGTAATATTGTCTTCAAAGTAATCTCATGTATACTTTCTCCAATTTCTGCTGGTTATCTGTTTGGATAAATGGGTTTATTTGCTATATGCTATTATGGAACTGGCATCTGGTGGGAAAGGAGTTTAAGTCTTGGATCCCTTTAAGAAGTAGTGATCAAGAACACAGCTTGAACTTAAAAATTATTTCCCTAAACTAACAATATTTAAGGAAGCAGATAGATAAAATTCTGACCTGGTATCCCCTTTTTCTGAGGCAAGCATAGTGGCCAGCCTTTGACCTCATCCTCCGACTTCTAGCAAGAATTAAAATCTCCCTTTGAGAAGGACGTTTGAGGGAGGACACCCTTGTCTTCCTGTAAATCACATATATACATACCTCGGTGGACACACATAATCTACAAAGGTAAGATACATAAAGCAGAAACACATATCCTTACATAGAGAAGTGGGAAGCCTACAAGAAGACATATTGTAAGAGACAGCATGGTATAATTAGAAAGAACACTGGTCGCAATTAGGAAGACCTAGGTTTAACTTCTATACAAGTATATAAATAAACATTTATTAAATGCCTACCATATGCTGAGTGAGCACAGTGTTAAAAACTGAAGCTATAAATAGGAATAAGACAATATCTATCCTCAAGAAGCTTATAATCTAATGGGAGAAGGTAATACACAAAAGGAAACTGAAGGGGAGTGTGGGGGAGTACAAGAGGAATATGATGAAAATGAAATGGAGTCATCCTATAATCCAGAGCTTCTTAAATTGTGGGTCACAACCCCAGATGGGTCAAATAACTGAATGTGGGACTTGCAAAAAATTTGGTACAATAAAATTATCAAATATTCTGCCAAGATTTAGTTCTTGATGTAAAAATAAGCAAGCAATCCATTTTATTAGTATGCAAATTTGCTTTCATCTTTAATGAATGATAAAATTGCATGTCTACTAAAGAATTATTTTAAAATAAATTAGATAAATATGCTAGAAATATATTTGATCTTGAGAGCATAGTGTGTTGTAGGGGCAGAGAACTTTCCAATTTAACTGTAGCATAGAATACATAGAAGGAAGTAAGGTAAGAAAAGCCTGGAAAAATAGGGTTATATCTGGTTGTGGAGAACCTGGAATGGCACAAAGAGGCATTTGGATACTTACCTGATACTCCTTCAGAAGACAAGTGAAATATTTAAGCAAAGGATGACCAGGTAAAAAATAATAAAAATTACTATGACAATGATATCCTAAACAGATTGGATTCTAAAGAGAAGAGAAAGAAATGAGAAGATCTATAAGGAAGCTATTTCCATCACCTTAGCAGATGGTATCAAAGGTTT
>JAJPUD010003461.1:0-22166 GCA_023553655.1 Myrmecobius fasciatus
AGCCATATACACCCAGAGAGAGGGATGTGAAATGTGGACCACAACATAACATTCTCATACTCCTTGATTGATGTTTGCTTACATTTTGTTTCCTTTATCTGATATATCGTTTGTGTAGATAAGATTTTTCTTGCACAACAATGATAAGTTTGGAAATATGTATACATGTATTCGATTTGCCAATATTTTAACATAATTAACATGTAGTGGATATCCTGCCATCTAGGGGAGGGGTGGGGAGTTGGGGGGAAAAATTTGTAACGGAAAGCTATGTAAGGGTTATTGTTGAAGAATTACCCACACATATGTTATGCAAATAAAATAAAATAAAATAAAAATTATTGGTAACTCTTGAAAACTTCAAAGTTTTATAAATGAAGTACAAAAATTCTTACACTTCAGAATTTAGGTCTATCTGTAATCTTATAAATTGGAGTTGATTAAAACACACTCAAATTAGTATACTATGCAATGACTAGTATATATGTACTCCTTGTAAATCCTCCACAAAGGCTTTATCCACTCTTTTGAAGGCCTTTCTGCAGATCTTTTAAGATTACTTGAGTACCAGTATAACAATGAGTCCTTCCATTTTTATCTTTTGTGTCACTACCTCACCAACTCATATATCTCTTAAGTGATATCTTATATACACTTTTCGCACACAATTTATGATTGTTAATATCTCTCCCTATATCTCTCCATTGCTCTTTAAGAAGCTGCAATTTTGATTTTTCTGAACTTGCTATGTTCTGTAATTTAGGGACATATGATATTACCAAAGCTCATTGGTGCTAACAACACTGGGCTTTATTTTCAGATTGTAGCTAAAGACACTTGAAAATGCATTTGCCCGATAAAACACAATATGCTTTCTTCCTTTTATACAATTTTGGGCCCTATTAATGGTGGGGCAATGAATTAAGCACTGGATTTGTAGTCAGAAAAACTTAATTTCAAAACCAGTCTCAGACATTTACTAGCTGTGGAAGCCTAGCAGGGCAAAATATATAACCTCTGTTTCAGTTTCATCACCCATAAAACAGATATAATAATATTAACTACTTCACAGAGTTATTGTGAATATAACAAAAATTTATAAATGTGAAGCATTTTGCAAATTTTTAAAAACTATGCAAAAGTTAGTAATTACATCATCATCATTATTGTTATTATCATCGTCATCTCCAGTGATTATTCCATATATAATTACTGAAGAACCAGTTGGGGATTGTTGGTCCAGATGCATATCACAGTCTGGATTCATTCAAATGAGATAATTAATTTAAATAAAGTACTTGCCACACTTTAAAATATTACATGAAGGCTGTCATTTGTGGCTGTCCAGTTAACTTTTCCTGGAAGAATGTCAACAAGCTTTATTGTTGGCAAGAATTTTAAATGAAACCTAGGGTGTTTGTTGTTAATGAGAGCAAGCATGCATAATAAATACAGGAATTTAGAACCCAGGCAGAGATCAATGTCCTAAAAGCTATATCTCACTTTTTAAATTCTTGTCCCATATTTATTTGTATGCCAAACCAGCACATTACAGAAGCTGAACACTTTCTTGTTTTAGCACTCCAGAATTCCTGTGGGATTTTATTGGGTAGAATCCTCAAAATGATTGACAAACTGACAATAGAGGATTTAAGTAAACTTAAAAGGAACTTTCTAACCACAGGCAGATTACTAGAATTAGGAATCTTGAGTTAAAGCAGCAGGAGAGAGAGTTCAAAAGACAAATCCAATCTTACTAGAGTTTTCTGATAGCTTTTACCGTCAAACAGACTGAGTTCCACCAAATTGAAATCTATAGAATCTGTCTTCATTAACTTGTATTTTCATTTCTATAGCCCAAATTTAATATTTTGCATTTCAATCTTATTATCAAAGGATCACAGGTAGAGAGCTAAAGACTTTAGAGACCACAAAGACCAATTTCCCTCATTTTTCAAATGGAGAAAGTAAGGAAAGGGAGCTATGAAATCCATAGCTACCAAGAACCTTAGATGGGATTTGAAGCCAGATATTTCAAGATGCTGCCTCAGTGTTATCAAAGGGCAAAAATCTATGTCTGTCCTAAAGCATTCTCATTTCTATTGAAGGAAAGAATCAGTCATAAAGGGTCAGATCTTCTCTCCATTGACTTTAAATTATACACAGGGAACTACATACTAGATTTATCCTCAATATGTGCTATTTGGACAGATAAAAAGATACTGCTCCAGTACAAACAATTCTCAGGATAATTGGAAAAGGTTATAAGGTTATAAGGAAAAGGTTGTTTTTACAAGGAATAACAGCAACAAAGATTACCATACATAGTCTAAATGGTCCCTGTAGAGCATTTGGTCCCTGTAGAACATTCATTTATCCGTTCTACAGAATTCTTATTTTCTTATAACCAAGTAGCATTCCCTAAAATGAATGAGAATCTAAATCCATAAACCCTATAGTAGCCATTTACTCTAGCCTCTAAATAGTCAGATTATGGCTAATTGTTATGGGCAGAACATTTAGTGCCTGGTCATAACTCATCATCATTAATAAATGGAGCTACCAATAAATTACAGGTGTATAGACTCCTGGACACAAAAGCCTGAGGAAAAGCCCTGCCAAAGAGTAGATTTTTCTTGGATGTCATTAAGCAGGGAATTCTGTACAGGCATTTTTCCTCCTGCTTGGAAAAGGCCAGAGAGAAGTGCATGTGGAGACTTAGAAAGTAATCTTTTATCATCTGAGAAGATTTTACCCTGCAAGTTCTGGCATTTCTGGCTCAACTATATGTCCAACTAACCCCTTTCCAGAGGTTTGTTCCCAACCGATTAATTCTGCCATTGTTGACAATGAATATAACACTGAATACACACAGCTGTAGAAAGGATATAGAAGGGAATGGGGGGAGTCAAGAAACAGCTGCATAAACAAAATTCCACAGCATAGAGGTCTTTAAGGTGTAGTGAACAAATTAGCTTTTTTTTTATAAAGAAAACAAACTTGCTGGAAAATTTTTATGTACAAGTTATTGATTCTCATGGAATTTAAAATAGGAAGGGAATTTAAGGATTATCTAGTCCAGTGCCTTCTCTTTACAAATGATGAAACCCAGAGAAGGACATTAAGAGTCTTAGCCTATCTAGTGATCCTTTCACTATATCATCCAGTCTATTTATGGGGGCAAATGGTGTTTAAAAAATAAATTAATCTATCAAAAATCAGTATTCAGAAGCTTTTAGGAAATATTATATGTTATAGTACAATGGTAAGAGTATAGGCTCTGGACACAGAAGACATGAGCTTATCTTAAATGCATACTACAGTTTAACTCTTAGGTCTCAGTTTTCTCATCTGCAAAATGAAGGAATTGGATGAGATGGTCTCTAAGATCTCATTAAACTCTATTTTATTACAAAGATTCTCTTTTTTACAGGAATATTAAGTCAAATAAATGTTTTATTTTTATTGATGCATTTCAAGAAATAATATATATGATAGAATAGTCACAGGCTCTTAAATTCAGAGTGGAAAGGAATCTTAGGTACTATCAAATTGAACTACCTGAATTTATATGCAATAACTACTCTGGATTACCACCCCAATTCCCATTTACAAATTGGGTCTCCGAAGAGGTAACTATCAGAGTTTGAAGAAATTCAGTTAGTCCACACTACTAAAGCAATGGTTTTACAAGCCCTAATTGGGAAATATACCTTTAACATTCAGGCAGTAGACATAAATGTTTAAAAGCAAAACATTTATCAAAATGTTGTAGTATCAACCATAGTGTCAAAGCATCCCATTCATAAGTCTGGGGCAAATTCTTTCACAAATACAACAATCATGAAAATAATGGTCACAAATTCTAGTAGGGAGTAACATACATAGTAAATACATGTGGTTAAGGCAATTTTTATCTCTGGAAATACAAAACCAATGTCTTCTCATACTCTCTTCAAACTTTAAAATCCCAGTATATCCACTGGTTAAGTGAATTGACTGTACTCCTTGGACCTGTTATTCTCTGCAGATCATTTCAGTTCTCTAGTCCTGTTATCTGCTAGTGGTGGTATCTTCTCCCAAGTGAGTTCTATCCTGCAAGATATCATCATTGTCAGTGGGATGGGGATCATGTAAGGAAGAGAGAAAAGTCCTGTTCCCCCCACACACACACACATACACACTACATCTTGGAAGAGATACAAGGAAAAAGATAGAGGTCAGTTCCTTCTCTTGATCTAGTCTCTCCATCCATAGTTAATACTTTTTTCAATGCTAAGAATGACTCCTTAGGTAGAGTGCTGCAAAACTGAGTAACTTATTTTTAAAGGCAACATTCAGCCAATCAATGAGTTTAATTCCCACCCTGTAATTCTCACCTTATGATACCCCAGTTTGTTTTAATTAATGTATTTTTGTTTAATTAGAATAAAATTTATGGTAAAGGGGGATTGCTTAGATGCCTTAACATCCAATTAAATCAAGTTCAAGAGGAAGGAAAGAAGCTTTAAAAGACTTCTTCCCCTTTCTCTTTTGTTAAGCATTTCCAGATATATGCTAGAAAATATTTAACAACTGGCTCTCCCGATGAAAAAAAATGTACTTGTGTTTTTAAGTTTAATATGCATTATTAACATTTTTCAATAACTTTCTTGAGTCTAGACAATCAACTAAAAATAAATCAAGTCCTGATTTGTAACATATGCTGACTTCTAAGGTATAAATGCTCACAATGAAAATTTAACAATTGGCCTTTGTGAGCCAGTTAAAGCTGGCTCCGATATATCCTTCAGTAATTCCTTTTGGTAATACACAATTCAAGACTTATTGAAATAAGAGTAGAAAAGTCTCAAGATGCTGAAAATCACAGTCTTCATACCTCACATTTCTGATTCAAAAGCATCTTTTCCATGTAAGGTCCATATATTTTTAAAGGATGATGGTGCTACATTGTACTTCCTGGAAAGATAAGCTCACTTGTTACATGTACATAGTCCTTATTCATGTCAAAGGAAATTATGGCACATATGAAGGGGAAAAACATATTCTCTGGCGTCTTCTGTAAGATTACATACAACTAAATCACAAAGACATTAATGTAATAAATCTTTCTTTTTGTGGAAACTAAAGCAATCCCAAGCAGAATTCCCAAGGGAAGGCAGGGTAAGATATAAAGGAGAAAAGAAGGCAAAAGGGGAGGAGGTTAGAGAAAGGGCATTAATTTTTTTGCCTTTCACAAAAAGCTATAAAACTGCTGTTTCCTCTATTGCTCATTCATTACTTACCATTAAATCCTATTGCAAAAGCATATCCCCTGGGTGAATTAGTCTCAAAAATAAAAATCACTAAAACAAAATGCCGCATATTTAGAATTTAAATGATGAAGCTGAAATGAGATGTCATTTATCTTGCCCCTTACAAAAATAAAGAATATTCCTAGTAATTTTTTTTTTGTTTTTGTAGAAATCATATTTATATCTACCCATTAGCTACTTTATTATGTTTTTTATTTGTTGCTGTTATATTCTCAGATGATAGTATCCTCAAAAAGAAAAAAACTCATATAATAGCCTTTACAATATGTTTAGTTAATACCTTTGTATTTGTAACCCACTCCCCAACTCTCCTTCTTATAGGTATCAGATCCAAAATGTGGGCTCCCATTCCCCCAAATATCATTCACTTTTTGGCTCTTTATTGCTTTATTACCTATTAAAGCAATTTTTGAAAAAGATTCTTATAAATATCCAGAAATATGAGTCACCCAGATTCCATTCCAACATCTACATTGGATATAGACATCTTTCATTCTATGTCATAGATAATATAGAAAACACAAAGGACTTGAAGAAACCTGTAGACACCAAAAAAGGGATTTATATATTTCTCCTAATTCTGCTAGATTCTATTTTCCACAGGGATTTTTTTAAAAGCCCCAAATTATCATTCTATAAATGAGATTCCTCCAGAAGGGAAATGTAGTTGGGACTAGCAGATAAATAACTTCATTCCCATTGAACTCACAACATCTAATAGAGGGTTCAAAGCCCATATCCCTTGCTCACCCATATTGTAGATTTTAACTGTTGCTGTTCTTTCATCTTTGGGATCTACTTGCTTGATCCTCTTATCTCTCCATGAAGAATTTTTATTAAGCTTCCTTCTCTGATAGAAGTATGAATTCCAGAATTCTGAAGTTTGAAATTCAGAAACTCTCATTGCTTCAATCAATTAATAAACATTTGTTGAGTATATTCTATATTCAAGGCAATGAGACTATAAAAACATAAATGAAAATAGCCCCTATCTCCAAGGAGACTACAATCTAGCTTAGGGAGGCAACAGATACCCTGGCTTCCTGAGATCCATACTCAAATAAAGTTGCTTTGGAACAATCAAATTCATTAAGAGGAGTATAGAATCTAATCCAGAGTTCACTATTTTGAAAACGTCTTTTTGAATTTGACTTTAGAGATGGTTGAGAAGATGAATCTATGAGAGAAATATTCATTCTCCAATTTGAGTGCCAGAGGGGAAAAATTATTTTGCTTCTCTTGAATACATCTAATGTCTAGAAGAAGGTTCTCCTGTTCCCCTCCTCCAGGACTGTATTTCCATATCCAAGATAGTGGCATTCAAAAATGATGACATTCCTTCTATTATTTTGTTTCCTACTTAATTAAAAAAGAGACAGAAGATATGAAAGAGGTTTAAACTCCGGCTCAAACTATAGAGGACACTACTGTTTTGTTCTGTTTTACTTTCAATTTGGTTTTCTACCAATTCAAACTGTCATTTATGTCCTGTGTGAAACTTTAAACAGAAAATCCAGCAGCAATAATATCCCTGTCTGATGTGATTAATGACAACATAAAGTAGAGATTTAGGAAAATATTTTGATCCTTTTAGAAAGAGACTAGAATTATATCCATGATTCAGCATAAGCTGAGGAGTTTGGAGAAAGTGGGAAAGAGGAGATACTTCTACTCTATGGAAATTCCATAAAATAAGGGAGGAGTATTAATATAAGTCTAAGCAAGTACAAGCTTTCCATAAACAAGAGAACATATAAGCAGAGAATCATTATATGTTGTTTATTATATGTGTTTATGTCTAGTACAGAGTATAGTACTGTGACTGATATTCACAAGAAAAGACAGAGTATAGTACATGCCCCTCCTTGCTCTGTACCTAGCCATGCTGTACTGTTCTGGATTCATTTTGGGGGTTGCCTGCCTCCTCAGTAGGAGTGTTACTTATTGCCCCCCCCAGCATTCTGAAGAAAGTTGCTGACTCTAGAAATAATTATAGGCTCAATTTCCATGAAAATGAGAAAGTGGTAGTTTTTTTTTTAATAGCCAATATGCAACACTGAATCTAATAAAGAACAAGTATTTTATGCCCTTATTAAAAAAAAAAGAAGATGCTAAGGATAAAGGAATCACAACATGCTTTACAGAATGATTAGGATGGAATTCAGTAGCTTAACATCTTAATGCTCATATAGTCAGCTAAGAAGGTAATATTCAGACTTCACTGGGACAGACATGGTTTCAAAAATATTGAAGATTAACCATGTTACATCTCAACTTGGTTGCCATTGTCGAATCAATCTCATTTATTTTTCCAGTGGCTCTGTCTGCCAACTCCTCTTTTGTTTCAAAACAATTTTCAGCTGGTTAGTCACTCTCTTCCTACTACTGCCTGAAAGATGGGAAGGGAAAACCACCACTACCTCTAAAGTTTCTATCTCGTGGACCAAAAGATTTTCTCCTCTAAAGTACTTGAATATAATTTGTTTCTGGTGTCAGAGAATCCCATTTCGTGCCCTTCTTATGATATATGTGTGTGTGTGTTTGTGTATATATATAATACATATATAATGCTTATACATATATATATAATGTTTACACATTATATAATACAATATATAATATATATAATGTATATATACATAACCTTGATAAAATGCTTATTATATATATACATATATATATAGTAAATATCAAAAGATATAGATACAGGGGCAGTTAGGTGGTGCTGTGGATACAGAATTAACTCAAGTCAGGAAGACCTGAGTTCAAACCTGGCGTCAGACATTTAACACTTCCTAGCTGTGTGAATCTGGGCATGTCACTTAACCCCAATTGCCTCAGGAAAAAAAAAAGATATAGATATATAAAACCTTGATCCTCAGTTGCCTCATCGGTAAAATGAAAGGCTTAAATTGGATGATCTTTGAAGTCCTTTTCAACTCTAGATTTATGATCATATTTATAACAATCCATCTAGTAAGGCTTGAACTGGTTACCCTGTGAAGGGACTCATTTTTCTCGTAAAAATCTTTGGTTTACTCTATCTTTTGCTTTTGCTTCCATCTTTTTATTGATAGCATGAGGGTACAAGACAGGTCTAGAAGCCACACAAAAGAAAATGACCTTTCTTAGCATAAGGCTGAGGGTTGAGATTGGGGATAATAACTGCAGGTGTCTCTACCACCAATTGCCCTAACCCTGCTGGGGTTAAGGAAAAACAAATACCAAACTTGTTGCTTCCTTTTCCTCTTCTCCTTCTCAAAATATTCTTCACAATTTTATTATAGGAAGAAAACAGACATATTCCAGTCCTGATTGCTCATTAACTTCTTTCCACCCTCAAAAAAAGAAAAATGCAATTCCTAGGGTTTTAGTGACTTAGATCCCCTTGCAAGGTGTTCATCTCAAAATTTAGCAGGACTGTTTACATTATTATCACTCTCCATACTTGCCACATACTTGAAATCATTGGATCTTGAAAAACCCCACTCACTCCTACTCAGCTTCATTCTTAATTCTACTTTACTCTTAAGATATCTTTAATGGGGAAGTAAAGTACCTACAGGCTTCCTTTTACAGCCACCATAAATACAGAAATATGACTAGATTGGTCATGACCAATGTAGCCTTTTTCAAAATAAATATTCACAACCACAAAAGAGATTACCATTGAACCCCTTGGGAGGAAGGCTGGGGTTTCCTACCTCAGTTCTTAATCATTTGAACAAGAGCTTGTGATTAAAAAAATAAGTCATATATCTCTTCACTATCTGTACTTTTATCTTTCACTTCTTGGAGTGTCTCTTGGAAGCCTTGGTTTGAGGAAAGGAACTGCTGATGAAGCTGTCACTAGAGAGTATCATAGTTATGTTTCTGATTTGTATGTTGGGGAAAAGCCCTACAATCCATCTGACAACAGTGGCAACCAAATAGTTCATGTTGGAAGCAGGGTCTACCATAGACAACTCCAAGAGATGCCAAGAGGTATATGTATATACTTTACTGAAAGACACAAAGTCCCAAATGAAAGTTTGCCATTCGATAAATTCATGGTAGATCTAAAGCTTGAAAGGTCATTGAGAGCCATTTATTTTAAATTTCTCATTTTGCAGATTAAGAAAAGGAGTCAGACTTGACTAAGATCACACAGTTAATGACAAAAGACAATCTATGTCCTCTGAGTCAGTATTCAACTTTCAACTGTATCATATGACTCTTTCAAATTGACTGGAAAATAACTAATGTAAATTACAAATCCAATTACTTAAGTATTATGCTTCAAAATTGAACTTGAAAAACAAATTGTAATATCCTCCCCTACTGGGATCATTTTTGTCCAATGAGTTAAAATAGGCCTAGAATGAAATGAAGCCACTGTCCAGGAATGCTTAGCAACATCACTCCCTGGTTCCAAGCAGCAGGGAAGAAGTGAATCCTCAGTTGCAAATGCAGGGGATTTTAATTCTGGACAGGGTACAGTTACTCAAACTGAAGCTCAGCCAAGGCTAACTAACACTTCATTGCTTAGGAGTTTGCCCAGTGACCTTCACTAGCTGTCAGTCATCAGAGTTCTGAGCTTCACATGGCATTTGAAAGATAGCACCTCTAATGGAGTAGGCCAACTGTCCCATATTTTTTTAAAAAGTGCTCAGCAAAAGGGGAGAGAAAGGAAGGTATTATGTATCTAGTATAGCTCTCTATATGACATCAACCTTTTCCTTAAGTACCAAACTGTCAACAAGATCACATCCTGTCACAAGGCACCAGGTCTTGGATATTTATTTGACAAGAAGGAAAACAATGCTGATTTATCTTACTCTATAATTTACTATTAGTTATCCCCAGGTGGCTCATCCCTGGGAAATTTAACATTCCAAACTGGATTGCTCCTGCACTACCCCACCCCACCCCTGTCTGTCTGGGATGTCTCCTCACAAGGTCACAGAATGTATGCAAACTGATTCCACCATTAGCTAAAGCAAAATTAACTAGAAATTCACATGCATTCCAAAAGAAATAAAGCTAACTATGATCTTTTGGATTATTCACTGCTTTTGTATGGCCAATACATAGCTGACTGTCTGTACAACAGGGTGTGTATGGGAGAAGATAGTTGTGTTTTTTTTTAATGTTTTTAAAAAGGGAAATGAAAACAGAAAAAATGTAATCTGGATTTTTCTTTCATTTTTCAGGGTGATGTTGACTTTTTTGGAAACCAGAACACCCTTGGTCCTTGAGTACTTTAGTGATTTCAATTCAAGGCATTTAACATTATTTCCTCCAGGTTTTTAATTCTCAAGCTATACCACAAGATTGGAAATATGATGTCCCATGGAGAGGAAATTTTTTTTTTCCTTTAGTCCATTCACACTGAAGCTAGCTGTATGCTATAGACCATGATAAATTAAACTTGTTACTTTGACATATGAACCACATTCATCCAAGACTTCTAGGAATTAGATGTAAATCTGATATTGCATAAAAAGTGGCTGAATTCCAGTTCAAATTCTGCTCCTATTAGACCTCATTTTTACATTCAATGGCAAATATTTATCATACTATTTGAAGTTCAAAGACCTGTGCAGCACAGATCTTCCAATAAACTGTTTTACCTTGCCCAAGCTTGTTTTAAAATTCTGATTTCAATAAGGAGACTTTCGAATTGGCCAATTAACTATTTTAATTGTTATTGTTCATACAGCCCAAACAGTAGTTCTAGTATTCTACCAATCCGTTCCGTTCTTATCCCTGAAAGGATTAAGATATATAACACAGATACAAAATAGCACCCAAATGGGTACAGATTAGCTAGATGAAAAGTCCACAGAGAGTAAACAGCTTCCCAACTCATGTTTTGCTTCTTTTGTTTCTATACTAAGGAAAATCATTTTCAGACTGGAAGACGGCCTCATCTCTATAGTTGTTATACTTGACCTAGAGCTTTGAATCAAGACCAGGCTCCCTACTTTGCTGCTCTTTTGGTTGTGGGAGAAGGCCCTCCTTAATCTCACTCTGAGTTTCTAGGGATACAGCACTAGCCTTCACATCCTGTGGTGTCAGGGTCCCTGGATCCTTTAGCACTGGATGTTCAGGACACTTTCTGAAATCTTAAGACAAAGCATTAAGGACCTCAGAGCCCCTGGACCAGGCTGAATGCATACCACAACAGCCACTGGTTGCTGCCCCCTGAAGCCCCCAAGAGCTTCCAAGATCTTGGGGCTTTCTGATTACCTCAAACTTTCTCAAAGGAGCCCTCCACTCTTTTGATCTCTGGAGAAAGAGTCTGCTCTATCTCTGATTTATCTCCTTGGAGGCTAAACTGTGCTGACATTGGTTTTGTCAAGGATCCCCTTTTCTGTTGCCCACAGGCTTCTGAATGACTTTTTGTGGCATTTTCATATGAAAGAAATCAGAACAATTTCTCATTAGAATTCTTGATTATTATTTTATCTAATGCAAACTCCATATTTTTGCTAGAGTAGAAATGGGGGAATTGGGAAATTTGACTCCTAATAAGGTAGCCATCTTGTCCAGAAGTCCAGACTGGAAAAATCAGATCAACAATAGTCAACAAAAAGTTAAAACACAAGGCTAGTGAGGAGATGGTTAGAGAGCACCAAGAATGGTATCAATGAGTTCAGGTCTTCAAAACTGGATTAACTATGATCCAAAATACAGAAAGAAGTGGTAAATTAAGCATAGAACCACTGTTGGTAATCTCTGAGAAATTATCAAAAATTGAAAAGGCACTACAGGACCAGAGATAGTAAAATCTCAAACCTACAGTCTTTTTAAATCAAGTAGTCACTACAAATTAGCATGGGTTTATCAAGAATAGGTCTTAGTAATAACAACAACAACAACAACAAAAAAGAATGTCTTAGCAAAAAATAAAAGAAGGAGAAGATTGAAGAGGGAGAGGGAGAACAAAGAATAGGACAGGAGTGGAGGGAAGAGGAAAAGAGAGGAGAAGAGAGGGAAGAAAAAGAGAGGAGAGAAGGGAAGAGGAGAGGGGAGAAGGAGAGGAGAGAGGGGGAGAAGGATGGGAGAGGGGAAGGGAAGAGAGGAGGGGAGGGGAAGAGAGGAGAGGAGAGAACAAGATGAAGTATATTCACTCCATTTCTTTTTTTTTACAGGGTTATTAGATGAGTGTCAAAGTCCTATGACCTCTAGCCTATGCTCACCCAAGAATGAGTAATGTTTTAATAAAGTATACAGCTATCACTAACTTTGTACTATAATAGAATTATCACCCAACTTTTTAGTTCATACTGTGCCTTAAAAACTTCAGCAACTCACAGAGTTGCTCAAGACACAAGGCTCTCCTTAGGTAAAATAATAATTATAATGCTAAGTTAGAGGGGCACAAATGCAGACCCAAAAGTAAAGACACCCATCCAGGTAACAATGCTCTCTAGAGTGATCCTACTCTGACCCAAAGAGGTTTCCCTTGGCATTCATGTTTGCCTTTCTGTCAACACAGTTGGTTTTGCAGCATAAAGGCCAATTTAGAAGGCCACCATCCCAGAGGTCTGTACTATCTCTGCTCTCAGAAGCTCATGGTGGAGATGCTACTGATTCTTTTGTGATGCTGTGGGGACCATTTGGCACTTTCCTGTCCCACTGATCAATTCTTCTGTCCTTCAAATTGTTGCAACAAATTATAAATCAGGGGAATGTCATGTACATAGCACTCCTTAATTGCTACAAGGCATTTGCCTAAGTCTTTCATAGCCTTATGGACATGAAGGACTCAAGGGATGCTAGATCATGGAGTTAAGGAATTTAAAGTTTATAATTAATGTAGGTATGCCAACTAAGGGAGAAGTCTTTAGCAGAACTTTCCTGTAGTTAGCAGTCATGTCAATGATTGTAATGAAGGAACACTTACCAAATTTGAGAATGTCATGAACCTGAAGAAATAGCTAATGCATTAGATCAGGAATACTTAAACTATGACTTACAGGCCAAGTCTGGCCTACTGTCTGTTTCTATACAGCCCACAGGTTTACCATTCTTAAAGCACAAGTCATACAAAACCAGTTAGCAGGCCGAATTTCATCCACACATTATGGTTTGCTGGGTTTCTGCAATGCATGACAAACCAGAATCCCAAAATAGTAGGCCAAATAAAAACTTAAAGCAATGCAATGACTCATTACAACCCCAAACAATGAAATATAACTTTCCACTCTTGGGAGATAGGTGCATAATGAAGGAATGCTTTTAGACATAGTCACTGTGTCCATTAGTGATACTTAACTCTATGTCTTTTTTATAATGGAATATTGGGGAATAATAGCAATGTTTATTAAAGTTTCAGTAAGGCATTTAAATGGGGCAGCTAGGTGGTATAGTAGATAAGAGTGCAAAGCCTGGAGTCATGAAATCCTGAGTTCAAATGTGTTCTTAGACACTTACAAA
Source organism: Myrmecobius fasciatus (assembly GCA_023553655.1). Lineage (NCBI taxonomy): Eukaryota > Metazoa > Chordata > Mammalia > Dasyuromorphia > Myrmecobiidae > Myrmecobius > Myrmecobius fasciatus. The sequence goes on from JAJPUD010003461.1 coordinate 13,740, forward strand.
CTATGTGGCCCAGGACAAGCACCCTGTTTGCCTCAGTTTCCTCATGTATAGAATGAGCTGAAGAAGGAAATAGCAAATCATTCTAAGATCTTAGCCAAGAAAATACAAAAAGGGGTCCCAAAGAGTCAGGCACAACTGAAAACAATTCAACAAGATATTTTAAATGGATTAAGTCAAATATGATGAAATTTAATATGGACAAATGTAAAATCCTATATTTGGGTTAAAAAAATTTAATGGCACAAAGATTAAAAAACACATAAAAGAATATAGAGCTGCTGTGAATATTTTTTTTCAAATATGTTGTCTCAACTTAGCTAAAATGAACTCACCATATTTGTTTCAAAACCTGATCTTCTTTACTTTTTTTATTTTTAAGGACCACCACATTGCCATTTATCCAGACTTGAAAGTCATTTTTTACTCTTTCTTTTGCCTTACTATCATCTCCTTACATCTCATTAGTTGCCATGTCCTGTCATTTCTTCCCCCACAAGGTATTTCATATTTATCTCTCTACTTGAACTTCCACTGTGAATGTGGTTTAGTTCAGGAGTCTGCAAACCAAGCCTGAAGGCCAAAGCTGCCCCATCTGTTTTCACAGGGTCTTCAAACTAGGAATGATTTTAACTTTTTATTTTGAGGTAAAGCTTAAGGATTATAAAAATCAAAAAAGAAAACAAATAGGCCAGCAGGAAGCTAGATTTAGTTGTGGACTATATAGCATGTCAATTCCTTCTCTAGTTCATCCCCTTTAAACTATCACCCTGATGTTAATTGTTCTTCTTGCCTCCAATGTCTTTCATCATAAGTCTTCATCATACATAGCTACCAAAATTATCTTTCTATAACAGAAGCACAATCTTTTCCCACTGTGGCAGGGCTACTGGTGACAACCAATACTCTTGCACATTCTCCTTTTATGTTATATGCTTTCTTGAGGATTCTCAAGCTGAAAAAGCAAATAGTAAGGGAGTAATTGTTTTTCCTATATTTCAGATAAAGAGAAAGAGAAACTGCCTGGACTCCCAAAATGCAGGAGAGAGAAATGTAATTTAGCCAACCAGATTTGACTAGAAATAATAAATTTTGTATAGAGTTTTAAAGTTATCTTCACAGTAACTCTGAGGTGCTATTAGTAGCCTCGTTTTACAGATGGTAGAAACAAGACTGAATTTATATTACTAGTCTGGAATCACATAGCTAATAAATTTCTGGGGCCAGTTTTGGACACATATCTTCCTGAATCCAGGACCATTGTTCTATCTGTTATTCCACCCAGCTCCTTCATTTTTCTTTTATTTAACTTACATGCATTTAAATAAAGTTTCATTTCCTGGTTCTCTCTATTAAAAAAAAAATCTCAAGCAGTGAGAACATTGAGATAAATCCATAAGATGAACTTCAATAGAGATAAATGGAAAGTCTTGTACATGAGTTAAAAAATCAATTCCCTAAATGTAAGATAAAGAAAAGCATGATTAGATAGCAATTTATCTGAAAATCATCTGGGTTGTCAATGATCTGAGTACTTGATATGAATCAGCAACATGATGTGGCAGCCAAAAAAGTGAACAGAACACTGACTGCATTGTGTAGTATAGCTTATGGTAATAAGTGATAGTTCCTCTGTATTCTACTCTAATCAGGACATATCTTAAGTGTATGGTGTTCAGTTCTGGCTATCACAATTTAATAAGGACGCTTATAGACTTAAGAAGGCCCAGAGCAGGGCAGTTAGACTGGTGAAGAACTATAAATTCATGGTTTTTGAGAAGTAGTTTAAGGCACTTTGGAATGTCTTGTCTGAAGAATTTTTAGGGATTTGGGACAGGGAAGAGATTGGGGAAATGATAATTATTTTCAAAAATTTGGTTTAGACTTACTATGTTTGGTCAGAGAAGTCAGAACCAATAGCAATGAAGGGAAGTTGTAGAGGGGTAAATGTAGATATGACATGAGGAAAAAAAAAAACTTCCAACCATTAGAGCTGTTTAAAAGTATAATAATGGGTAATGGGTGATTGTGTGAGCAGGTAAGTTTCCCCTCATCAATGGTCTTCAAGAGAAACTAGACCATCACTTGTCATGCATGTTAGGATGGAGATTCCTTTCATATATGGTGACTAAATAACCACTTAGATCTTTCCAACTCTGAAATTTTGTGATTCTATCAATTTAGCTCCACGACAAGTATCTTTATTCAGTTTACTGAAATGTTTGCCCCAGCTCAGAGCTTTCCATCATTATCCTGAGACAATGATTGTTAAAGTACTGAGATTTAAGCCCAATAAAGGAAATGATCATTTCTTTGGAGCAAGGACTTTGCTTCAATTCATTTTGTATGTGAGACTATGTATGTGTTCACATGTGTATGTACATGCGCACACGTATGTGTACCTGTTGGTACTTCTACTATACTCAGCACATAGAGTTTATACACTAAATGTTCACAGAAGAAATAAACTCACTTTTAAGTATTTACTGGGGGTTTCTGCAGAATTCCATTAATTTCTCTGTGCCTCATATGGAGACGATTTATTTATTGATTGAGATTATCGAAACTTAAGGTTCTGATAATTTTCCTCTTTTTCTTTAATCAGATATCATGCTCTTCTCTGTTCTATCTTCCTTATTTTTCAGTACAATTTAACTAATATTGATTTATGCAAGGCACTATTTTAAATTCAGGGAAACATTAGAAATGTAGATTCAAAATTAAATCTGGTTAAAATGGAGAAGGGACAAATGTTTTTCTCCTCTAATTGAAGACCTACATAGTCTCTTTGACTCAGTGGGTCCCAATCTGACCTCTGCTCAAAACTTGCTCTTCTTTCTAAATCATCCAAATGTTAAAATTGTTTCTTAATATGACCTGTCCCTACTTTTCCTACTTTAGCATATACATAATGATCCAGTGGCAACATCTCTATCTCCTCACTGGTCCTTCCCCACTTAATACAGTAGCAAGTTCAGTAAAGTGGCATCTCTACTTTATCAGAGATAAATTGTATATATCATCCAAATAATCAAGAGAATAATTAGACCTGTGACCTTGAGGAATAGGCCTATGATTATAGATTTAAAGTTGAAAGAAAACTCAAAGTTGTATAGTCAACTATACAATGTTACCTTTTGGGGCAGCTCGGTGGCACAGTGGATAGAGCACCTGCCCTGAAGTCAGGAGGACCTGAGTTCAAATCTGATCTCAGACACTTAACACTTCCTAGCTGTGTGAACCTGGGCAAGTCACTTACCCTCAATTGCCTCAGCAAAAAAAAAAAAAAGCAATGCTTTTATAGATAGATGATATGTATACATGATAGATAACTTATTGAGTGCTTGGTGTGTATGAAGAACTGTTCTAATTTAGATTTTGGTTCCTGCCATCAAGAAGCTTACAAAGTAATAGGGTATGTCAATTCAAAAAAAATGGAAAGAAGGGAAAGGCTCTTCAGACAAAGTTAATGAGTCAGTCAAGTTAATCAGTCAACAGAAATTTATTAAGCACTTACTATGTGCTGAGAATTTTAATAAAGACTGGAGATACAAAGAAAGACAGTCTGCAGTGGTTTGTCATTTCCTTCTCCTTTATTTTACAAATTAGAAAACTGAAGCAAATAGAGTTAAATGATTTGCTCAGGTTTGTATAGTGACTAAGTGTCTGAAGTCAAATTTGAACTCTGGAAGATGAATCTTTCTGACTCTAAGCCCAACACTCTCTCCACTGTGCCATATAAATGCTAAGTAAGGAAGATAACATGTAAATAAATATGTGCATACAAAATATATACAGTATAAATAGGAGGTAATATGCCTAATTGCAGAATAAGTAGAAAGTTCATTGGGGAGCCCAGTTGTAGAGTCCAAGTGTTCAGTGGGAGGGAGATAAGTACAAATGGCAAGAGTGAGCAGATGCCTGGGAAAAAACGTGGAAGCCTGATTCCTGGAAAGATTAAGTGAAAACTTATCTATCAGAGATCAGAGCCAGGGCACTCAGATTGTGGTTTAAAATTGGGGGTGGAGATGATGTGTGAACATTATTAGTTCTTAGAATATACATTCATGTATATATGTATGTGTGTATGTATACACAAGGCATAGATACATGCACATATATGTGAATATATACACACATGCATGCACATGTGCACACACATATATACATAAACAACCTTTTTCTAGGGACACTTCAAGACTTAGAAACAGCAGAATGAGCTGCTAACACTGAACGCAAAATTCAAGAGGTTATCCAGGAACACTTACTCTCATATTGCAGGGCTAAAATAAATAGCTAAATCCAATAGAGACTGATAACACCAGCATTTCCACTAGAAGTTCTAGAGCATTAGAGTGACAAGAGATCTTGAATCAGACCAATTATATGTGCTTATGAGCAGAGTATCAATTAAAAAGATGAGGATAAGCAAATAAATATATACAAAAAAGTCATTTGAGCCTCAGTGTGTCAGTGCTGCCTGTAGGGTTGGGGCCAGGTTCTCCCTCCCCTTAGGGACGTCTAGTTCAGATTGAGGTAGACAGTTTTTAGATATGACCAATTTGGCAATTTATTTTACCTGACTATAAATGTTTCTAGCATGGGTTTTTTCTTTCTTTCTTAATTGGAGCTAAATGAGGAAGGTAGAGAAGGTAGATTTTCATTGAATGAAAAAAAATAAAATTTCATTTTTAAAAAAGAGAAAAATTGACACAAAAATATTATTTTATTCCAAAAGTTAAAAAGAAAAAAAAAGAAAAAGAAAAAAATTATCCATTGGAAAAGAAGCTGGAAAGATGAAAAAGTTTACAGTGAGAACCACAGTCATCCTTAAAGAAGTTACTTTAATATCTTCATAAAATGAGAATAGTGGCCTTTCTCTTCCTGAACAGGGAGCACAAAAATTAAAGATTTACAATCTCTGATTAATTGCAAAGACATATCTCAATCTGGAACAGGTGATGAGAAAACATCTCCCTATTCACAAGAAAAAAGTGGGGGACAGCAGATGTGAAACTGGTATAAAACATTTCTCTTTGTTGCAAGAAATAGTCCAGAGGGTAAGAAGGAGAAAATGTGTTCTGGGAAAATAACATTGGTATAAAATAATTTTTAAGTATATGAAGTACTTACTCTAAGAAGGCATTGAGTAAAACTGAATTTTAAAGTGGAGATGTGGGAGAGAAATTGTGCTCAATTGTTTACAAGAATCTTTAAGCTCTAAGATACGAAACAATCTCTGAATTGGAGGAGTTTCATTTTGCTTGCCCACTGAAATAAGAGAAATCTCAGCCTCGGGGAAAAAAAAAAGTCATTGAAATTCCTGAAGGAGAATTACTAACCTGTTCTTTACATAATAATCCCTCTCCTGAAGTTGGTTGGTCCTCAAGTTTTTTTCCAGTTATCTCAACAGAAACAGAGCTCAGAGGGTTAAACTAAGGAAAGATTTATTACAGTTCCTGGCTGACTCTGCAGGCCTCAGGAAAGTAGGCAACCCTCACAAACCTTTATGGGTAAATCTCTGCACATGTCCTGGAGGTGAGGGACCTGCTCCCCTTTTTCACTTTCAATGATTCCTGAGTCCTTGGTGGCTGAGATTGCTAGATCAAAGGTTAACATGCATTCTGGCAGTCTTCTGCAAAGGTTTCTCTTTTGGTTTATGCAATCTATCACTGAGAGGCTAAATTGGGCCACATCTCATTACTCAGCCTTCTTCAGCAGGGGAAGGCAGCTGTTCTAAGATTTCCAAATACTGTACTTTTAAGCTGTTATCACCTCAAGTACCTTTCTGTGGCAAAGTTGGAGCTAGAACTTGTAGTATAATATCATGGGGTCAGATAACAAAATATGAAGGAACAGTCCATTTACACTTATCATTAATATAAAACAAAAGTATGTGTAGTTTGAGGAGCTTGGGTAGTTGACAAACCCTATTGGCCAAGGGTTGCCTTAAAAATATTACATAAATATTGAATTCTTACTAAAACCCATAAAGTTGATTGTCAGGAAGTAGCAACAGTAGTAATAGAACCAATCTAACTTGGAACCAAGAATAAGTCTTCTCTTCTCTCCCACTTCCTCTGTGGGGAATACATGGGTACTTCTTTCCAATAGAACTGGAGGTTTATTGTGCCTGTAGGAAGAATTGTGAGTACAGTGAAATGAATATTAACACTGGAGTCCTGGGACCTGAGTTCAAATTCCACCTCTAAGGATTATTATTCTTGATCTCAGACAATTCACAAACTTAGTTTCCTCATCTATAAAATAAGAAGTTTAGAGTACAGGGCTTCTAAGGTTTCATCCTATTCTAACTTTGAATGTTCATGGTTAGGCAGGGCCAATATAATTATAAAAATGACAATTTTATCTCAAATACTTTATATTACTAAAAGACTTATTTTACTGGATTAGAAAGATAATAACAAAATTCATTTGCGAAAACAAAAAGTTAAGAATATCAAAGGAATTAATGAAAAAAAAATGTACAGAGAAAGATTTAGCAGTACCAGATCTTAAACTATATTCTGAGGCAGTAAATATCAAAGCAATCTGGTACTGGATAAGATATAGAATGAATTATTGAGATTTTGAATTGTTCATTGGAATATATTAAGATGGACAAGATGTCTTATGATATCTTGGCTAAATGCCATTGGAAGAGTATATGGAATGACTAAGTTCATGCTTGAAAATAAAGAAAAAAACAATCCATTCCTTTATTTATCTATTTATTTCTGGCCCAGTTTTGTTTGAGACAGCATTGCATAGTGAATAGGCAGGTAGGCCTAAGAATCAAGAAGACTTGAATTGAATCCCACCCTATGATGCATCCTGGCTGTGTGACCCTGAGCAAGGTACTTAAACTCTCAGTGTCTGAGACAATTCTATTAGACTATTGCCTAGAAGATGACGAAGTGCATTGGTAAAGGAAATCTCTTACCAGCAGTTCAAGGTTATCCCTATCCCTATTTAAAAACTATGGGAGAAAATCTTGGCTCTGCTTCTCTTATCTCTCAAATCCCTCTCCTTCCAACTATGTTATGTTTACCAACTCTTCCCAATAAAACAGATAGTGTCAGCTAATCAGTAGAACATTTGAGGCAGACAGGTGACAAAGTGGACAGTGTTGCTTAGGAAGACTTGAATTTAAATCCTGCATCAGAAACTTATTTGATATGTCATGTTGAATAAATCATTTACCTTCTCCCAGACTCAGTTTTTTAATTTGCAAAATGGATATTTTTTTATAATAGCACCTAACTCTCAGAGTTGTTATAAGAGTTAACATACATACAAAACTTTGCAAACCCTAAAACATTATACTATTACTATTACTACACTATACAAAATATTATACTATACTATAACTATTATTACTACTATTACTATAAGATACTAACTCAACTATTCCAAATACTATCATGGGCAGGTAGGCCCTTTCATATAATCTTCTACTACTTTAAAATATATATTTGGACCAAAAGGATTAATGACATTGTACCAAACAACTGTTGTGTACGCTTCATTCTCTAGAGCAATCAATGGCATCCAGAAGGTAATGTCATAACTTACAAGTTAATTGGATTTAGGTAAGGTGTAACTTCACTAGCCCCACTCTCTCCTCTAAAGCCATCTGGGTCCATTTGCAAAATCTAGATCAGGACAACCAGTGATGACCCTTCGAATACAATGAGAGGCCTTCACTTTTTTAAACTAAGCTCTTTCTTCCCTGGCCTCAATTTGTTTGAGGCAACACCCATTCAGTGATTAGGTAAGGTAATGAGACAAAAAAAGTCTCTTTTAGCTATTCCAAAAACAAACAGCTATCTGGGAAGGGAAGATCCTCAGGATTTCTAGCCAAAAAAGAAGCAATTGCTATTTACACTCATTCTGAGCCACCAAGACATAAACAATGACCACATGAAGCATGGGTTGAGAACTTTTGAACAATCAGTGAGATTCAGAATGGTTTGGATTTAAGACATGGCTCTTAAAAAAAAAAAAGAAAGAAAGAAAAAAAGAAAAGAAATCCAGTAATAAACTTCTAGATATCTTTTTTTTCCCCTGAGGCATTTGAGGTTAATGACTTGCCCAGGGTCACACAGCTAGGGAATGTTAAGTGTCTGAGACCATATTTGAACTCAGGTCCTCCTTACTTCAGGGCTGGTGCTCTGTCCACTGCACCACCTAGCTGCCCCAACCTCTAGATATCTTAAGAGGCTTCAGCAATCAAAATGTATATTCCTTTGGTCTGAGCAGGTAAGGGTATGATTCCCTGTGCGGACAGAGGAGAAGAGAGAAGAGTCAGAGAAGGGAAAGGTAGAAGAGAGAAAGGGAGGGAAGAGGGAAGGAAGGAAGGCAGACTAAAGGAGAGAAGGAAGGAAGGAAAACAGGGAAGGAGGAACAGAGGGACAGAGGGAGGGAGGG
>JAJPUD010003461.1:22176-37944 GCA_023553655.1 Myrmecobius fasciatus
GGAAGGAGGAACAGAGGGACAGAGGGAGGGAGGGAGAGAAGGAAAGAAGGAAGGGATGGAGGAAGAGAGGGAGGAACTGGCCCCAGTGGGGCAACTAATACTATTCACAAACTGTTTGTCCTTTTTTCTCAAAGAGAACCAGTGACATCAGAAAAGTGATGCCATGACTTGCAAGTGAATTGGATTTAAGTGAGGGAGGGCTGTGCAAAGTCAAAAGTCTCACTTTCTCCTCTAGAACCATCTGAATCCAGTGTCAAAATATAGACCAGGATGAAGATAAACTCAGATACAGTGGAAGACCTTGGCTATTTTAAAATGAGACCTGGGAAAGACAAAAAAACAAAACAAACAACAACAACAACAACAAAAAAAAAACACGTATTGCTTGAAGTACTCTGCAGACATTGATTATGTCCACTCATTATCCATGTGATCTGTTGCTACCATAATCAAGTCAAAAAGTTCAGTAATCTTTCAAAGTGCTAGGTCAGTGCTAATGTTGGGCTCCCTCAGCACTGTTCTTGGACAACTAATCTTTCCTTGACCATCTATGATTACTGAACTTCATTCTTTCTCATTAAGAACCTCAAAAAAACTTAACAAATTGGTTTCATCAAGCATTTAACTTACCTTGAGAGCCAGAAGAAAAAGGGGAAAAAATTTGCTTATGTTGGCCTCCATCTAACAAAAACAAAAGCAGGTGTGTTTTATAATTCCTGACCAGGCTTCTACCAAAGAAAGCTACCTGAGGCAGTCAGACAAAGTAGCTCCTTAAAAAAACATGGCAGAGCGCTCCATCATTTTGCAAATTAATGGGATGGTGAAAGCTTGTAACACTGGAGACCTAAACAAAGTTATATATTTAGGTAGGCTCCTAATTATACCCGTATGGCTACTTTGCTGCTCTCTTGAGGTGAATAATAATCTTCATTATTCTGATTTCCCAGCCTGTGGCGCACAGTAATTAAAGATACTGGATATTTGTCAGTCATACCTAATGCAGCATTTACTATCTACATGAATTTCTAGGCCTCAAAGGACACTGTTAAAGGAAGGAGGCCTCCAATTTACCTCGTTTTTCAAGTAATCATCCTTAGGAGGTTTGATTGCATTCTATTTCTCTTATCTTCTGTACCTTGAAAATATAAGTAAATGTAAAATGTGTGAATTGAATTTTCTGGGTGAGAAAGTCATTCCCAAATATAAATCTTAAAACCTGAAAGAGCCATTCAATTTTTTTCAAGCCACATCATGATTCTTTGGCACTGTAGGAAATCTCAGTTGCTGGATATAGTTAATGCACTAATCCAAGTGCCAATTTACAATGAAAAAATGCCAGACCCACATAGAATATAGTTGCAAATCTAAGATTTGCTGCTAGATATTTCTTTCTTTTCCATTTACTATCCACTTCTTTTTTGCTTTTGTGTCAAAGGGAGACTATACCATAAGCCTTCCCTTTATGCTTTTCTCCACCAGATTTCCATCTGTAGGTCTTTCTAGGAACCAAGAAAAAAAGCAACAGAATCAAGCCTTTTAAAAAGTACTTCATTTTATTTATAATTCCTTTTGAATGTTCAGCTAAACACAAACCTGAGAAGCATCTTATAACAAGGGACAGCAGGACAGAAATCCCAATCCTGTCTCTACTTAACCTGATCTGACCTCACAGGGACACTGCCTGTCTTTTCTTAGGCTTGCTGAAGATGCTCTTCAGTGGGAATTGAATGAGAAAATATACTTCTGGAATGTATTTGTGAAGGGAATAATCACACACATGCACACACACACACACACACACACAGCAGCAGCAGCAGCAGACAATAGGTTTCTGATACAGGGCAAAAATGAACAATCCCTTAGATATAATACCAGGGTGAGAGAAGAATGCAGTTAGTGCAGTCCATGGCATGCAGAACCATCCCCAACAATAGGTTAGAAATAGATAATAGTCATAACCTAGAACAAAACTTCTTAAACTTAAAACTTAAACCCCATATGGGGGTCATATAACTGAATGCAGGGGTTGCAAAATATTTGGCAACAGCAAAAGATATCAAAAATTCCTCCAAGATTAAGTTCTTTATGTAAAAATAAAATTTCTTTATGTCAAAAAATGCATATCCATCTCATTAATATGTAAATTTGATTTCTTTAATAAATAACAAAATTATATATATTTTAAAATAAATTTATTTATGATTTATTATCAGTAAAAAAATTAACTTGTATATTTATTTTATATGCCAAGAACATATTTCTCGAGCATTAAAGGGTCATGACTGGAAAAAGTTTAAGAAACCCTGACCTAGAGTACCTATGTTCCATTCCCAGTCTTCCTACTTGCTACCTGTCTGACTTTGGACTCAGAGGTACTTAATGAAATAAGGGTTAAATTAGCTGCCCCCTCAGGACTTTTCTAGCTCTGAATCCATATTAGACAAATAATGAAAGTCTCAAAGCAGATCCTTTAACTTTGAGTCCACTGTCTTTCCCTCTATAACACATCATTCTCCAAAAAAAGACTAAAGGGAGGTTTAGAAAACTCTGAGGCAACCTGCTGTTGATGCCCTCTGTTATCAATTGTGTTGTGGGCACCCAAGTAAATTATCCCTTGCCTTTGAAATTTAGAGGACCTTTGAAAGAATCTCCAACCCCCTTCATTTTATCATTGAGGAATCTCAATGATAGATTGATTTATTTGCTCATTAGGTGGCAGAACTAGGATTTAAACTCCAAACCTAGCCACTTTTCTATTTTACCATGTTGCCTTTCGAGAGTAGAACACAGATGTTTGGCATATCTTAAATAAAATGAAAATGTAGCCCGTGAATTGAATTGACCATACTGGAACCAAACTTTACTCAATGTCAAAATATGATTAAAATAAGCTAGTCCCAGAAAAATCCGGCAATTTTTATTTCAATTCCTAGATCAAAAATTATATTTTTCAGGACATTCCAGGTAAAGATTCATCTTTTCACAGTGTACAATTCCATTAAATAGTCAGAGTGTGTAAATGAAGACCTTGAACGTTATCTCTTCCAACTGTTAAATCACTTATCACAAAAATGAATAAGTAACTCTGATAGAATTCTATTAGAGCTATGCAATTAATTCATCCCCTCAAAATATATTCTTTTATACATTGTAAAAAAAAAAGTTTTGACAAACTAGCACGTGTCTAGAGGATGGCAGTCAAGATGTTAAGAGGATAAACTAAAGGAACTGAGAATTGGGGGTCCAGAAAAATAGAAGGTTTAAGAGAAGCACAGTCATCATTATGAGGGATTAATGTCAACACAAAATTTTATTCCTTAGATTCTTGTGTACTTCTACCAATCCTGGGCAAACAGGAGGAATAAGCAGTCAAAGAAATCAAACAAAGGGCAGCAAGGCAACTTTTAGTGCTTATTAGACTATCTGCCCAAGGACAGAACCAATACACTAGAAACCAGTGGAATTTGCCTGCTCCAGAACTGGTAGATCCTTTCCATCCATAATAGATCATCAAAGTATCACTTTAAGTTCAGAGTTATTCTAAAGGGCAGAATGTCTAAAAGACATTTAAATCACAATATCCTTAAGTAGTGTATTGTGGGAAATGTTAGCATCATCTTTAATGTTTGATAAACCTATTTCTGGGTTATTTAATAGAAACTAAGTTGTCATAAGTTTACAGAAACTTTTCACAGAGTTAGATGAACCAGGGGAAAGCTTTAAACAAGTTATATAACCTCTCTAGGCCTTAGTTTCCTCATGTGTAAAAATGAGAGAGTTGGACTAAATTATTTCTAAGCTCTCTTTGAAATCTAAGTGTGTCATCCTGTGTTTCATGATGTTACACCATTCTGGTTTTCCTCCCACATCTTATCATTCCCTTGATCTGTTTCTTTTGCTGTCATTTCTTCCTATCTCAAATCACAAATGATTTTTATTTTTTCCCAAGTAAGTACTTACCTTCTGTGATGTAAGAGGAAAAATTTCCCTTATACAGTGCAAATGATGCTTTTTACATTTTTCTAAAAGGATTATTGTGCCACATAGTAATAAACAGGTTTGGCCAAAGAAAGAATTACTGCAAAGTCATAGATATGCATGAACCCAACAATGTCTGGAGTGATTTAGAATGAACATAGAAAGATCTTCAGAATCTTCTTAAAAGTTCCACGATCTTTGAATGCAAATAAATTTCTGTGGCTATTTCCAAAAAGCGAACTTTTACTGGTAAGCTTAAAATCTGCAGAAAGAATATGCTCCACATGTGGTTACACCCTGCTAGACAAAACCCTGAACTTGTTGAAATTCTTTGAATATTAATGCCAGGGGATGACATAATCAAAGATAAAATTGGTCTTGGAATCAAACGATCTGGGTTTAAATCACAAGTCTGCTATATACTAATTGTATAATCTAGAGAAAATTTTTCTTTATTCTCTGAGTCTTCATCTGAAAATATGAGAACTTCAGACAGGATGATCTCTTCTAGATCTAAATTCTGATTCATATGAATAAAGTCCCAAGACGTCTGACATTGGTTTATCCAAGGGAATAAAGGATTCAAAGTATCATCAAATACACAGTTGTTCTATCTTATGTAATATATCCACCATAACCAAACCCTTTCTGTTCAGGACTTGAAGCTGCTTGTAGCACAGCTAGCAAACAAAACATTCTCCAGGGATGATGCATATACATAAAACATGGGAAATCCAAAGAAAAGTCACAGAGATAAATAGATTCTCAGAATTACACTGCTCTACCACACAGAGGTAATTTTCATCCTTCCAAGACAGTGCTAAATTACAAAGTGTAATGGTCAGCTTAACACCAGCCCAGAGGTTCAGGCATTCCCTGCTTTAATATGCTACCTACCAGAAGTTTCTGAATGGGAAAAATTCTGGTGTGCTTGGTAGGCTTGTTGGCAACAGCAGCTGCATTTCTCTGGAATAGATCAATTTCTTTCCCATCCTGAATACAAGTCTTTAGCTGGAACTTGACAATGAACCAATTGGAAAAGCTAACTAGTGATTTTAAAATCTCCCAGGGGAATAAAATTGATTAAAAGCTCATTTATTCAACAAACACTTATTAAGCACTTACAAGATAAAAAAAATTCTAAGTAAGAAAAAGGACAATATAGAGTATGATTGTTTTGAAAAGACTTTGTGAGGAAAAAAAACTTTGCACTTGACTTTGAAGGAAGTATTGGATTTTAATTATGAGAGGCATGAGAATAGGACATTCCAGGTAAGAACACTGTGTTCAAAAGCACAGTGGTCAAATTGAGACTTGTATATGTGGGGGATGATGTGGAATCTGGCTTTCTGGGAATACAAAGTTCAAGGTGAGATTAATGAAAGATTAGATAGATAGATAGGGTGAAGCCATGGGGAAAGTTTGGAATTAAGCCAACAAGCATTTAGGAATCACTTTCATTCCTAATAAGAAAGTAATATAATGAAAGTAATATTTAGGGATGATTCCCTATGAATAGTAAGCAAGAAATCTTGAGAACAAGAAAAGTAGAAAGAAATGGAAAATAACTAATAACAAGATGTTGCATTAAACCATTAATGACATGTTGAGGGTTCAGACTAGAAAGATAATAGTAAAAACAGAAGTAGAAGAAGGGAAGAATACAATAAGGACGCAGTTACAAGATGTGGTATCCATGAAATAGAAAAAGGGCAAAAGTAACAGCCATATCATCATTTCTTATACAGCCATCACAAAAAGCAGACCCAGAGGACTTGGAAAGTACTTTGGCCAACTCAGAAGTAATCTCATTTCCAAGTAGAAAAAAGGCAACAGTTGAGAACATCAATTGAGAATGCAAATTCATTTTAAAAGCATGTCAAAAGAGAATGCCTGATTTTCAGATGAAAAAATTGAAACCATTTCAAGTCATATGAAAAGGTGCTCTAAATCATTACTGATCAAAGAAATGCAAATTAAGACAACTCTGAGATACCACTATACACCTCTCAGATTGCTTAAGATGACAGGAAAAGATAATGATGAATGTTGGAGGAGATGTGGCAAAACTAGGACATAATACATTGTTGGTGGAATTGTGAACAGATCCAACCATTCTGGAGAGCAATTTGGACCTATGCCCACAGGGTTATCAAACTGTGCATACCCTTTGATCCAGCAGTGTTTCTGTTGGGCAAAGACATCTTCAAAAAGGAAAAAGGACTCATATGTGCAAGAATGTTTGTGGCAGCTCTTTTTGTAGTGGCTAGAAACTGGAAACTGAATGGATGCCCATCAATTGGAGAGTGGCTGAATAAATTATGGTATATGAATGTTATGGAATATTATTGTTCTATAAGAAATGATCAACAGGATGATTTTAGAGAGGTCTGGAGAGACTTACATGAACTGATGCTAAATGAAATGAACAGAACCAAGAGATCATTGTACATGACAACAACAAGATTATACAATGATTGGTTCTGATGGACACAGTTCTTTTCAACAATGAGATGATTGAGGCCTGTTCCAACGATTTTGTGATGATGAAAGCCATCTGCACCCAGAAGGAGGATTGTAGGAACTGAGGGTAGATCACAACATAGCATTTTCACTATTTTTGTTATGGTTTACTTGAATTTTATTTTCTTTCTAATTTTTTTAACTTTTTGATCTAATTTTGGAGGGCAGCAAGATGATTGTATAAATACATATGCCTATATTGGATTTAACATATATTTTACCATGTTTAACATATATTATATTACGTGCCATCTAGGAAAGCAGATAGGAGGGAGGGGGACAATTGGAACATAAAGTTTTTTAAGGGTCAATGTTGAAAAATTATCTTTGTATATGTTTTGAAAAAAACTTCAATTAAAATGCTTTCTGAAAAAAAAAGAAAAGAGAATATCTGAAGACTATGAGAGGCATTGCCTCATAAAACAGTGAAACAAGTTAGAAACAAATCTACTGAAAGCTTGGCATGTGACCTTAATGAACCATATCATCCTCAGAACATTCACAGATAAAATCAGTAGGATAATAAAGATATATATAATGGAAGAAATTTGCTAACATGCCTCTAATTAACTATTTTCATCATTAGTGATATAGAAAGTACCACATTTTAATACCTCAATCACTGGAATACAATATAAAGAAGTTGAAATCTCTATCAAGACTCAATCAACTGATATTCACTGCCTACTACTTGTCAAGTATAGTGCTAGGCACTGGGGATATTGTTTATAAAAAATTAAACAATCTCCACAAGTAGTAAGCTCAATCCTATTGGACTTTTTCCTGGGATATAAGCACACAAAGAAGGAAAAGCAATACAACAAGACTAAGCACATCCTGCCTAAGGAAATATATTCTGAAGGCAATTAACACATTCTTGGAAGCATGGAGGGAACTTTTTACAAGATATCTCAGGTAATATACATAAATAATAGACAAAAGTAAAAATACCCCAAAACTCAATAATAATAATAATAATAGCTAGTGTTTCTATAGTGCCTACAAAGGACTTAAAGTATGATCTCAGTTTATCCTCAATCTCTACCCTGAGATGTAGGTGCTATTACTATCACCATTTTACAATTGAGAAAACTGAGGTTGATAAGTTAAGAAATTTTGTCTAGGATCACATAGCTAATAAATGCCTAAAGTAAGATTTGAATTCAGGTCTTCCATACTCCAAGTACAGCACTCCATCCATTGGGCCATTTGGCTGCGGCTGCCTCACTTACTTCCTCTTGAGAAAACACCAGAAACTACCAACTCAGATGCCTATTTTCTCAACTTTATTACATCTTTCTGAGCTCATACTCAGAAAGTATACATACCTGATATTCTTGAAATAGATGTCAAGAAGAGGAATTATTTTTCAATGATTGCACCAAATCACAGAACATCACAGAGGGTTTTTTTGGTTTTTTTTTTTTTTTAATAAGCTCTATGATTAGTCAAAAGTGATCAGCTCAATAATGCATCCTGGAAAAACAAAATGGTTGAAAAATGCCTATTGTCCAGAAAATGTTATATAGTTGCATGGCTAAGATATGAAGTCAATATGCATAGCTGAGAGAGACATTAGAAATGAATAGTGATTTGAGCCCAGAATAGAAGAGAAGAAGATGAGTGAGATTGAATTTAGGAAATGGTGAAGTACTTTTCATTGAACCAGAGATTTAGAGCTAGGAGGAATATTAGAAGTCATCTAATCTAACACCCTCATTTTAGAGATAAGGTAGTCGTTTGCCCAGGATCACACATGCAAGCTGAACCCCAGTAAAGTTATACTGTTTAATATGAATGTTCTTGTGAATAGATTCTATAAATGATAGAGAATGAAAGAAAAATACTGACAACATATTTCAGAAATGTTTGAGAAGGAAAAAGATGTTTTTATCTAGCAAAGTTGGAGCTTAATGGAAAAATGGTATCTGAATTATGTCAAAGGAAGACAGTTTTAATAGAAAATTACATTCTAAGATATAGGGCTGACCTGCCTAAATGTACAACCTGGATTGCTATAGATAAAAGAGGAAGATGGAATCAGTGGACCCATTTAATCTACTCTCCCTCTCCGCTCACCTCTAAACCCAATCAGTATCTCCAGTGCACTAGAATGGTGAATGGAGCCATAGGGAAGTTAAATATTTTGCTCTTTCTGGTGACAATGATGGCATTTATTTGATTACAATTCCTGTTTTAGGGCATCTTAACCTACAATCCATGAACTGTAAATACACACACACAAACACACATATATAGATGCATGTATCTATATATGTATGTATTGATATGTATATGTGTGTGTATAGATAGATAACTATATTTCAACACATCTGGTTTCTTTTGAAAGCTTTTGTATTTTATATACTTAAAAAACATTACTCTGAAAAAAAGGTATCATAGGCTCCAGTGGTCTGACAATGGGGACTATTACACAGGAAAAAAAAAAAGACTAAGAACCTTAGTCTAGCTATAGTAAGCCATGTAATATACTCACCACTCAGGGAGGGATAGCTCTTAGGACCAGAGTTCTAGAATTGAGAGGGCTAAAATTCTTGGAACACCATAGTTTCAGAAGAATCAAAGATACAGATGACCCACAGGGTAATGGACAGAATCATGAGAAGGAGTGTTGCATAATAGCTGGAAATCTGGCCTTATAGCCAGGAAGACCTGAATTCAATCCTGTCTCTGACTCATGAAACTATAAGTTGCAGAGCAAGTGCTGTCTATCATTGGTAGAGATTGACTCCTCAGAAGGAAGTTGGTCATAACAACCACATTTCCCACTCCTGTCAACATCTATTTATCAGAAAAGACACCATGAAAATTGACCAATGACTCAACAAACATTTCTTAAGCACTTACTATGTGCTACACATTATTTCAGGAATAGAAAATTAAAAATTAAAACAAAATCCAGAAACCAATTCCTGCCTTCGAGAAGCTTGCATTTCCTGATCTTCTTCAGTTTCTGAAATACTGTATTCACTGGGCAACACTGCCTCTTTTATAATCATAAGGCACTAAACAAATTAGACAAAAGATTAGTCTTCATATTTACGGGTACATAAGTGTAATAGGAAGATCATGGAATCAAGATTCAGAGCTAAAAGGGATTGTGGAAGTCATCTAATCCAATTCTTTAATTTTATGGATGTGGATACTAACAGCTAGAGGTTAAGTAATTTAGCAAAGGTCAACTATGTAATAAATAGGACAGCTGGGAACCAAACAGCAATACCCAGTGCTTTTCCTTGTAATGAGAGGGGGGTGGGAGGGTGGGAATGGTAGATTTAATACCCTTCTCTTGATTGTTTATGAGGTTTGTATTTCTGATCCTCTTTTCTTCATGTAAAAATATGGAACAATTTTTATTTATTTTACTTAACTTCCTTTGAGTTTATTATATTCACCATTTTCTCTACAGTAACATTCCATTCACAGCCCTTTGCACGTCCCTTGCTTTTTGGTGTCAAACAAGCTTATTCCTGTGTCAGCATGCAACATAAATCTAGAAACTCATAAAAAAATAAAGGGATTTCCTCCTCCAGAGGAATAAGGAACCAATTGCCAAAGGGGAAGGTTAATCTCCCTGAAGTCCTTTGCATCCATAGCAAATGCCATCATCATAAAGCAAAGAGATTGTTGCTCCAGCCTGGGGGACTGAGCACACCAAATTCCATGGATAAGAAGATTCGTTCCTTCAATCTGGCTCTTTACAAGACAGATACAATATGTCTATTCATCACAAATACCACATAATGAAAAGCAGTGCAGCATGATTGAAACAATACCGGTTTGGAAGTCAGGAGAACTAGGTTATCCTTTCAGCTCCATCACCAAATCTTCTCATTTCATGTTTCATTTTTTAAGAAGAGGGAAAAGATGGGCTAAAGGATTGTTAAAGTCCTTTCCTGGTCAAACAGCTCTATAGACGAAAGGTTTAACAGTGTGTAGAACATAAAAATGAAAGTTAGTCTGGTTTTTGGCATTTTTACTGGCCAAGGAAGAATAAATAAACATCATCCATTGTATGCACTCATTCAGGAGGCGCTGGTAATTGTTTAACAACTAATTCTCCAAAAAAAAAAAATGCACACATATATTCAGCATGCTCATTTTAATCTGTATTATTAATATATTCCCATCACTTTCTTTTTTTCACTTAATAGTACTTTTTTTTCTAACTACATGCAAAGATAGTTTTCAACATTTTTTTTGTAAGATTTTGAGTTTCAAATTTTTCTCCCTTCTTTTTTTCCTTCCCTACTCCCCAAGACAAGTAATCTGAAATTAGTCTATACATGTATGATCATATTAAACATATTTTCTTATTACTCATGTTATAAAAGAAGAATGCAAACAAAAAATAAAAACCCAAGAAAAAGAAATAATTTAAAAAAAAAAAAGTGAAAATAGTATCCTCCAATTTTCATTTAGATGCCATAGTTCTATTTCTGGATGTGGACAGGATTTTCCATCCCAAGTTTTTTTGTAATTACCTTGGATCATTGTATTGTTGAGAAGTATATATATATATATATGTGTGTGTGTGTGTGTGTGTGTGTGTGTGTGTGTGTGTGTGTGTGTATGTATATGTATGTATAAGTATATCGTAGCTGATCATCACACAATGTTGTTGTTACTGTGTATAATGATCTCCTGGTTCTGCTTACTTCACTCAATTTCAGTTCATATAAAGTCTTTCCAGGTTTTTTTTAAATCTGTGTGCTCATCATTTCTTATATAACAGTAGTATTCCATTACATTCATATATGACAACTTGTTTAGTCATTCCTCAATTGATGGATACCCCTTCAATTTCCAATCCCTTGCCACCACAAAAAGAACTATAATAAATAATTTTGTACATATGGATCTTTTTCACTTTTTATCTCTTTGCCTTTTAAGTCTAGATAATCAACACAATAATTAATTAAAACCTGATTTGTAGGGTTTGCCAATTTCTGAGGTATAAAAGGTCACACTGAAAATTTAACAATAACTCTCAAGAGCCAGTAGAAACTGGTTCCAGCACATCCCTTTATCCACATCAATTCTGTGATTCTTTCTCTTAAAATACTTCGAATAGCTTTATCTGTTTAAAAAAAAATTAACCAGGAATTCCAACAAGTTATTTTCATATTTTATTTTGTTTCACTTTTCCTTGCAAGGAAGTTCACAGGTACAGTAAAGATGCACTCTTTGAAGACTCTTTTGATGAGATAAGAAAAGAAAGAGTACAAGCTTAAGGGTAGAGACAAATAATCAATAAGGAAATCTCATTGTTTGAAGTTTTCTGTGAAAGGAGTGTAGGACAATTGGATTATTGTATTTTCTTGCTGGGATTCAGATGCACCTTGCAAATAAGTTAGGTGAGGATCCAATATTAAAAGCAATAGGCATTTTAAAAGACTCTAACCTTTTTTTTAAAATGTAAATGTTTTTAATTCAAAATAATTCTTAGATTAACAAATTTTTGTTTGCTAAGTAATCAAAATTAAATCTAAATGAGTTATAAATGAACTTTAAATTTAATGAACATTAATTTGGACCTTAGTAAATAATGATGAGAGTAATGATAATAATGTGTATTTAACATTTGTAAACCTTTTTAGGTATAATTATTTTAATTAAACAGAAGCCCTGTGAGGAAATTAATACAGTTATTGTTATCTCATTTTATATGTTGTTGGTGTTGTTCTTCCCTCATTCTTTTTTTTTAAATTTTATTTTATTTGCATAACATATGTGTGGGTAATTCTTCAACAATAACCCTTACATAGCTTTCCGTTACAAATTTTTCCCCCCAATTTCCCCACCCCTCCCCTAGATGACAGGATATCCACTACATGTTAATTATGTTAAAATATTGGCAAATCTAATATATGTATACATATTTCCAAACTTATCATTGTTGTGCAAGAAAAATCTTATCTACACAAACGATGTATCAGATAAAGGAAACACAATGTAAGCAAACATCAATCAAGGAGTATGAGAATGTTATGTTGTAGTCCACATTTCACATCCCTCTCTCTGGGTGTATATGGCTTTCTTCAGTGAACAATTGGAGGTGGTTTGAAACATGTCATTGTTGAAGAGAGCCATGTCCATCAGAATTGATCGTCATATAGTACTGTTGTTGCCGTGTATAATGATCTCCTGGTTCTGCTCATTTCACTCAGCATCAGTTCATGTAAGTCTCTCCAGGCCTCAAAAGACTCTAACCTTAAGACACTCCAAATGGGGATTTGATTTGGAGGAAAAGGCAAGACTATAAAGAAAAGGATATAAAGAGCAGAGTAGGTATACAATCAGGTACATCTAGCAATCATCTCTAGGTCAAGGCAGACAAAAAAAGGTATTCGGGGTTGTAGAGGGTTGCTCCTGGGACCTGGTACATCATTGTAGCAAAGTCTCACCAATTTTTTTTGAGGATGTCATCATTGCCTGAAAGAATCTGAAGATAGTCAAGGGTTACATACTGGTAGTGTCCCATTCATGGACATCTGATTGATATCTAATTGATATGAATCCTAAAATCAGCTTCTCCTTTCTCTTCTTCTGAAAATGCTAAAATGCATCCTAGGAATTGAGTTTCCCAGACTGTCTTATTACCATAGTTAAGCAACCATGTTATTTCCAGATTGCCTTAATTAGCATCTTAGCCTATGCTAAGAACCCAGGCTTTTCCAAACTGCCTTTGTGAGTATATTCAAGGCAGTCTTAACATATCAATATACATTCTCATTTCTGCCTTTATTTCTCCTCCACCTCTGAGAAACCCTCAAGATTATATTTCCCCTATAAAAGATGTGCTTGTGATGAAAATCTTTGCTAAGTTCTTTTCATGATTAAGCCAGCTAAGGTCCCTCTTCTTCATAGTGTCTTAGTTTTAATGGTGTCTTTCTCCTTATGATAGTTAACCCTGGTTAGTCTGCTGAACTCCTCTGTGGATTTAACCTACCAGTCCATGGTGTTCTCATACTTCATGGCATATTCCTTTAATAGCTTCTTCCTTGCTATCTCTATTGCTCTCTCTAATCTATTTCATACTTAACCACTCCTGAGGTATATTTTGCTTCATTTTGTCTACAATCTCTTCTGTTAAATAAAGTTATTTTTTGATGAGGAGAAAGCCCTTGTGAGTTCATCACATATGTATTTTGAATTGCTACTCTGACCTCATCATTATATCTCAGATAGAGAAGTGGGCTAGCTTAACAAATTGAAGAAAAGTCATCAAGCATTAGGTAGAAGAAGGGGTTAGAACTATTTCAAAAGCAAACTTTGGTAGAACGGTCAACTACAGTAAAAGAATTCACATTTAGATTGTTTTTTGTTCCTACTCCTAGCTAAAGTTGAATACATTAAAAAAAATTTTGAGAAGAAGTAGGAAGTCAAGTGGTAGTTTCCAATGACATCAGGAAGTGATATCATGACTTGCAAATGATTTTAATTTAAGTGTGTCAGCATAGTACAAAGTCACCAGCCTCACTCTCTCTTCCGAAGCAAACTAGGTCCAATGAAAGGTATAAATCAGGATGAGTGAAGATTACCCTGGATGCAATGGGAGATCTTGAGGGAAATAATGTCTTTCCCAGGTCTCAATTTGTCTGAAGCAATGTCCATTCACTGATTAAGGATAGGTAAGAAATGAGGCTCCAAAATGATCTCTTTTATATACAAAAAACAAAAACAAAACTTCCTTCTGGGAGGAGAAGGTTTTCTAGGTTTCTGGCCAGAAACAAAACAGAACAAAAATAATTGCTATTTACATTCATTCTGAGCTATTAAAACCCAAACAATAACCCAATGAGGTTTGGGCTGGGATTTATTGTTGACCAATCAATGAGAGCCAGAGTGATTTGGGTTTAAGGCATGATCACATAATTCCATTTGAATCCCAATGGTTTTTTATTCGTTTTCCTATTGTGTATTTCAAAAAATTGTAAGTAAAGCTGCTAAGGGAAAAAGAATTTTTAAAAAATTCCTCCTTTTAAAAAAATTAATAAATAAGTAGGGAAGAGAAAAAAATATTTAGCCCATTGTGTAAGGTTTCACCAAGTAAAATTTATATTCTTTGGGGCAGAATACCCACAAGTAAAGTTATAAACCCCCAGGGAAAGCATTTAACACAGTGGGAAATAAGTAGTTTGGATACCTTGAGGGGAAATTAAACAGCATTATAACACTGGTAAAAACCAGCACTAAAAATTCACCTGAGGAAAAGTTGAGGTTGGGAGCAGAATGGGTAGGAACCCAGATCAACCATAAAAAGGAAAGTTCTTTGGCCTATCAGACAACTCCTCAGTCTCTGGAGCTGGATCTTCATCCAGTGTCTAATCATGAGGTCCTGTTTTGGGCCCTCTTCCTTTCTCCCTTTATACTATTTCACTATCTAATCTCATCAGTACTATGAATTCAATTACTTCTTCAACAGGAAGCCTTTTCCAAGCCTCTTAATTCTAGTTTCTTCCTCCTGTTAATTATTTTCTATTTATTCTATAAATAGTTTGCCTGTATATATTTGTTTTTACCTATTTGATTGTGAACTCCTTGTGGACAGGAACTATCCTTTCTTTTCTTTATATCCCAAGCACTTAAGAAGAGTGCCTGGCATATAGTAGGTGCCTAATAAATGTTTATTGATTGATTAATTGCATGTACAGTCACATCAGAATCTGCATTTGCACAAGGGGAAGGATTCAAGCCACATCACTTTAAGAGCTTGATGGATATAGATGAGAGTGGGACAGCATGGAGAGGATGAGAAAGATAAACTCCATTAAAGAGCCACCAGAGTAATGGAATCTTGCAAGGCAAGGAGTTTGAAAGGGCATAGGACCTGGGTCAATCATGCTACAAAGCATCACAATCCATCCTCAGAGGCTTAGAACTCACATACACACACACACACACACACACACACACACACACGCATACAAATGTTCCTGCTCTTACATCCCCAGGTCCTGGTACATAACCTCATCTACCCTGTGCTAGTTACATCTCAATAGAGGGAACACTAGAACATGATGAGGATGACAGAAGATACCAAAACCAAGCTTATCTCTCAAAATGGGATGGGGGATTCCATCCCTATACTAAAAGTGAGAAGAAAGACTTTTCTTCGTTTCCTGAAAGCAGGATTCATAATAAAATCTAGTACTCTTTTTTATTAATACTTTTTATTTGCAAAACATATATATGGGTAATTCCTAAACATTAACCCTTACAAATCTTTCTGCTACAAATTTG